>JARJCP010000133.1:0-258900 GCA_029281795.1 Mycena crocata | reverse complement strand
CGAGGCCAAAAATCTCAGGGAAGGTGGAGAACATGCCGTGGAGAACGGGACCGGTGTCGCAGAGGCTGCATGCCCACGGATAACCCTGCAACTCCCAGCAGAGTACGAAAATCCGGACGTTTGATGCACAGGGCCGCCCAGTGAGCTCACGGTCATTGAAAGGTATAAATAAGTAAGCGAAGTCGAGTGCTGCTGGATCAATGGGGTTTCGCCAAGGATTCTTCTGCACGCATAGCCAAACAAGGCCGACATCGTCTGCGGCCTACATAAAAGGTCAGAAGGCCGCTTGTAGATTGTCGAGTTATTATGACGGACCTGATCGAGGATGGCCGTGACTTTTGGATACGCAGCGCGCAAGGACGCGCGGAAACGCGTTGCCGAGGAAGGAGAGCACCCAGACGCGATCTTCGCAAAATCCGAGGATACAAGTCAGCTACGGGGACTTCCAAATAAATTAAAAGCGATTCACCAAGTAATATCAGCCCAGACGATCGGTTGCCCAAGAGCTTTCCGAGGGCACTCCCGCCCCCCCACTCCCGCCCATTTCCTCGTCACGTCATCGTCCTCGAGTGCTTCTCCGACCTGTACATGACAGTCAGCAACAGGAACTCCCAAATAATTGAAAGCGACTCACAAAGCGATCAAAAATGTAGAGGAACGCCGAAACACCGCGAGGAGGTGGAGCACATTTCTTTGCAGAGTGAAAAGTGGGATGCATCCGACGCACATGTCCTCAAGCACATCACAATGTACCGGGTGAATTGGATGTCCAACGCGCGGGGCAAAAGTCGGTACGTCGTCAAGCACACCATTGTACCGAAAATTTCCCTGGAAGTGACACTGGTAAAGTCAAATTAAACGATGGAATGAGCGCTGGAACAGATCCCCAGCCGATGCAGACTTACCTTCGGGCAGGCAACGACCGTCTCCATCGGATTTTGCGAGGTATCAAGTCACTCAAGCACACCATAATGCGCCAAGTGGGAGTGTCCGGCTGGCAGGGTATCTCGTCAAACACACCACAATGTGTCGAGGGATTCGCCCAGTTTGCGCGTTGCCGTGGTGGAAGACGGAGCGACAGATGCTTTGCTAGCGCGACTTGCGGAAGCCAGTCAGTGATAGATACTCCCAAATAATTGAAAGCGGCTCACAAAGTGACTAAAGATGTAGAGAAACCCCGCAGAAACGAGAAAACGCCGCGAGAAGGTGGAGTGCAGGTGAAAAAGCGGACCAAGGTGCCAGCCATGTCCTCAAGCACACCATAATGTGCCAAGTGGGAGTGTCCAGCCAGCGGGGCATTTCGTCAAGCACACCAGAATGTGCCGAGGGATTCGCCCCGTTGTTGTGGTGGAAGATGGAGGCCGCCTATGCTTTGTCAGCGCGGCTTCGCGGAAGCTTCTGCCATGCGCAGCCAAACAAAAGGCGCACAAGTCCTAATACTACTATGTATGACTTCTTCTCTTTCTCTATTGCTCTCCTCATTCGTATCTACTCCTGCTTCATTGTCTTCTTAAAATTCCACCCCGGGCACCGCGGAAGAACTAGCTCGTTGCTCCAGTGCTGCCCAAGTTTACCACCGTTTTACGGCGGCAATCTTATCTCTCTCACCCGCCCCCGGACGTCCTCACTATACAGACTTACCTCAGCAGTCGGTACGCCTCGCACACCATGACGCTGGGACGATGGAATGAGCGCTGAAACATATCTCAGCCGATACAGACTTACCTTGAGCAGCCCTCCGTTGGCGCGCTGACGGCGCGTAGCCAGCAGGCAGGGACTCAACCCGTCCCGTAAAATTACGCTTCGACGGCCCGTAAATACGGTTACGCCCCCGTCCCGTTTGGGAACTTTCAGCCTGCAAATACGGCCGTTTTGGGACGGGCTTTTTATGGGTCTGTTTGGCAGCGAGTTGAGACCTTCTGCTGTCCATTCGAGGCATCTGGCACGTACATTGGTTAATTTTGAACTGAAAAGAAAATGCTCAAAGTTGTCAAACACTTCAGAAACATTTATTACAGCCGTAACGGGCGGTTACGGTACGGGTACGGGTCTCAAGTCGTCCCGTTGAATTTTCTTACGGTTACGGCCCGTATTTTTTTACGCCGTGATACGGACGGTTTGATGCCCTACGAGCAGGAGAGGCACTGCGGCTCTCTCCCCTAACACTCGTCTCCCCCCTTGAATATCTCTAGCATCGTTGTAACGCCGTAGTGTATATCGTCAAAGAAATAAGAAATAAAAAAACACTTGTGTCTTGCAGTGGATATCGTGTCGAACGCGCTTGAAGCCACAAGCTGATGCCCGCGCCTACGAGCGTGCGCGCATTGCGGCCACCTGCGGCCGCTCCGCGGCCCGCGTGCGCCGGCTCACATTTCCTGAGGAAATGAAAGAGGAAAAAGTCAATGTTTTCCCCGGAGATCTCCTAAGGAAATTTCCTGTCTTTTTCCTCAGGAGATCTCCGGGGAAAAGTCAATTGTTTTCCTCTTTCATTTCCTCGGCAAAGAGCCTGACTATTTCCCAAAGAAATCTTTGCCCCGGATCTTTCCCGTGGAAAAGCTTTGTCTCTTTCTGGAGGATAAACTGCAGGAAAAAGTTTGTATATTTCTCAATTTTTTTCTGTGGTAATATCCTAACTATTTCCGGCGGGAATTCAGCGGGAAATATTCTAACTATTTCCTAATTACTTCTTCGGGAAATGAATGGGTGGGAAACTGGATTTTATAGTTCTTCGCCCGATTTCCCAGGGAAATAGATTTTGATCGCCGCCGTGACAGCGTCCGCGGGCTCACTGCCAGTCCTCGGGTCGGCACAGGCGACATTCTGGGAGGTACACTGTACGGCGTCAATTATTTATGGATATTATTCACTGGAATTGAATAGGGTTAAGAAAGTGGCATTGCGGCGAACACGGTCACTTGCCTATGATACAGGAAATAAAGGCGCAAGTTCATCGACGCCATTGTGTTCTTTGGTCAAGTTGCAATTGGGTACCAGGTGCCGCGAGATGCGAATCACCGCCACAAGCACAACACCCAGCAGCGCCGCAATCTGGTCCATCTCGAGAACAGACGTCCCAGTGGGTGGAAAGTACCCCAACCGCGGGAAGAAGGCAAATGCGTACAAAGGCACCCATAATAAAACCCAGCACGAGAACGCTATCGCTGCGAACAGACCTATAACGAGTGTCGTGACGAGGAGGGGGATAGCGAGGAAGAGGGTCGCTGTCAAGATGACTACGCTCAAAGCGGTGTATCCCAAGGCGCTGGGAAAGTTCCGCGAGTGTAGCAGGCACCCAAGGAATACACTGGGTATTATGAAAGGGATCACCCAGCCCATGACGATCCAGTATGCTGACTCCAAAAATGTGTTTGTGGATATGATGTCGGCGAGGAAATCAACGTGGGTGAAGGGGATGATGTGTTTTCGTTGTGCACGTGGGGTCCCGTCGTGCATGCTGCACCAGAAAACTGGTGCCGTGTGAGAAATGGCGTTGTGGGCGTGAAAAAGAAAGCCCGAAGCGACGAGGACGAATAGCAAGGGGATGGTCGCCGTCACAAAGAAAGTGCGAGCCGTGCGGATGCTGCTGGCTGAAGCTGCGGAAAGGACGCCAACGGTCAGATTGACCAGAAAGAACCCGGTTCCAATCGCTACGACACGTTCCGCGCAGACCAGGGCCGGGAGCAGTACCGACTCGCTCGCTTTATCTCCAAGCTGCGCGATCATGCGCGATTTGTGCATGAGGTCGACGGCGGCAGCGACGGTGTAGAATGCGGCGCCGATGAGATCGTAGTCCCAGCCAGTTGGCAGGGCTCCGGTGTTGAGCAACGCCATAGCAGTGTGTGCATGGCTCATCCCGAGAGTGATGAGCCAAGCGTACCAGGGGCCGGGGCCGTAGAATCCTGAGATTGGGGTGTCGTTTGTGATTTGAAATAGCAGGTCCTTCTCGATAGGACTGCTCTCTGCAATACATGCCTTGATCCAGAGAATTACCCCACCCAGCGGCAGGACGACACAGATTGTGATTCCTGTGAGGGTAAGCATGACTATGGCGGTAAAGATGCAATACTGGCCGCATTTTTGAGCCAGCATGAGGATGACTCGGCAGCTCTCAGAGGTTCTTTGGGGAGAAACGGCAAGAAGGAAGACGAAATATGAGGAGGCAGTGTAATCGGATACTGTACAGTTTCGATCAATTCTACTCAGCTGTGACCTGTGACCCGCCAATTCGAACTTGAGATTTCGAAAATGGACTGGAGTAGCTGTGACACAGAAAAAAATTCGAAAATTGGGCGGAAAGGAGTAGAAAGAGTTCTTATACACTGCAGATAGCTCTCTCAACACTGTATGAGGATGTAGAGCATAGAATACAGTATAAAGCATTGCCCTAGCCTAAAGGGGTCGGATCAAATGAGATGCGGTCTGAATGTCATAATTACAATTTTTTCCTCCAACCTCTTCGCCTCGCCTTCACAACGGGTGCTCTTCCCGACATTTTCGAGATTTCGGACGGGCGGGAAGAGCTCTTGTTGCCCCCAATCAATCACAGACTTCCGCCCCCTTGATGCATCCCACCGAATATCTCTCCGAGCTCTTGCCGACGATTACCACTTTCGATGCAGCAGTGGCCTCAGTCAAAGAAACACTCGAAAAATTCTCAACGAGCAAAGCTGCCGCCGGGCGCATCATTCCGCGAGAAGGCCGCGGCGCGAAGCGCCGCGCACACGAAAAGTTGATTTTTTGGCTGTTTTTCGCGGATTTTGTGACCATTTTGAACATTCGAAAATCCCTTTGGTGACCAGTGACAGGTTCGAATATATTCGAAAATTTTGGGGCCTGTGACCCGTGACATCCGAATTGATCGAAACTGTACAGTAAATGCGCCACACGTCTGCCAAAGGTATCGGATTGCTGGAACAGAGTGGGAGAGCTGGGGTATAGAGGCAATAACGTAACCCAAGTCACATATCACCAGCTACAAGCAACAGGTGTGGAAGTCGCGGAAGCAAGAGCCATGGCCAGAAAAGGAAGGACACCATACGGGAGGAACCGGATCCGAGAGGCTGTGTAGAGGCTGTGCTTTCGGCTGGAGTCGGAAAGCTGTGTTCTATCCGATCTCGACCACCACTACCCTCTCGTACCTTTGCTCCACAGTGCACACAGACTAATATCATCTCTGATGACAGTTTCTCGTTCTTTTCTTGACGTCTCTCGACAAATGATGCTTCTGACTTTGCTTGCTTTGCTGCTTTCATCAGTTGTTTGTTGGTTGTTTGAAACTTGTTTCGAGCCTGTATTCGACGCCATGTAGGTTCTCTGAATACGCGCCATCTAGTTCCCATAGGCCCTTGTTTACCCACAGTCAATCGATTCTGCTTGACTTCCTCTTTAAATGATCCTCTTGTGGCTTGCACAAACAACAAGTGGAACGGTTTACTTCACCCCATTCTGAGCTCTCTTCCTGGTTATTGAACAGCGCGGGTTAGCCTGGTTTCTGGATATCCTGAGCTTGACCGCATTCCTCCTAGACCTTCAATTCCGTCCTTGTCGGTATGTACTAACTTCAAACCTACTTGAATCTTAAAGGAGAAATATGCACCGAGCCAGCCATATCTTACGATACCGGAACAAGCGGCCCATGGGATGATGTGCACAGAAACGTACGCAAAATAAGGCTAACGAGTCTTCAATATAAATAAATCCCCGGATGGCGGCCACCGAACTATGTGCAGATATAAACCGGTGTAACCCCCGCCCGTGTTTCAATTAATAAACTAGCGAGCAAGATAGACAGTCGTCGGGTCCAGTGGATTTCCTGTTCGCAAGGCGCGGTTTCTTCTTTCGCGTTGATCAGTGTCCAATGCATGCATGCGCCGATTAACTACTGGTTCGGTGCGCGAACAAACCAATGGTAACCTCAAATGGATTCTATTGACTGTGTTCAGATTACGTTGAATGCAAGCTAATGCGGGATGACGTGCCAGTGTTGTTTTGAACTAAAACTTCGCGGGAGGGTATCGATACATCAACGGGCGATGATTATACAGTATGTACTGCTCCACCGCGGAAACTCTAAACTCGTTTAGATACATACTTGGTAACCATTTCCGAAACCCTCATAATTTATTCATAGGTTGCTTTGAACCGTATTTAAGCGTGGCTCGTAGTTCCACATCAGCAGACAAACCTTCTACTCTTTTACCATGAAATTCATCTTTGCACTCCTCGCATCCTTCATTGCCTCCGCAGCTGCCAATGCCAATGTGAGCAAAGTATCATCGAGACTATACCGTTACTTACATTGAGGTATATGAAGCCCAACGTTGCAAACCGCCAGGTACGCACCGGTTTATTTGCCTCGTCTGATTTTCATTTCTAATGTCGATGTATTACGCCTCATAATAGATTTGCGACATATTCGGCCTCCTCTGCAAAGGCGGAGTTGACAGCGAGTTCTGCGAGGGGCTTGGGTTCCAATGCCAGGGCAAGGGAAAGCCCCCCATCGGCCCGGATGCCACCTGCGAGGCGAACTGCGTATGCCCCTGCTAGTTGAGCCTCGAAACGGTTCGGAGAGATGGATTGAAAGCAGCGAGCGGATTACATTGCGTATAATACTGGTCGTTGACGTTCGGCGCCCTGTAAATGAGACCATGTGGTGCACAGAAGAACTGTAATTTCTGTGGATTCATCGCCCGTGACAATGAGGTACGTGAAGGGGAAGCAAGGAATAAGTACCGGTAGATGAGGTCGGAGCGAGGAATCACCATCCAGTCCTCCCGTTTGAAATTCAACACCATACGAATAATTTCCGGATTCGAATCATCAGCTTTTGCGGGGTCCAAATGTGCCTACTACAGCCCGAAATATTTTCTGGACCTTCAGACTTGCTTCAGACTCGAAAAATGACTTGGAATCTCCCTTGTCGGAAAAATCGAATTTGGATGATATGGGCATGTCAGGCCATGTCAGGTTTCGTCAGACCATCAGGGTTTTCCGCGGCTGATCAGGGTCAAAAAACAATTATAAGGGCTGACCGGCCTGACCAGCCTGATGAACCTGATAAGTGCTGATCAGACAATTTCCTTGCAGTGGTCAAAACTGCTTTGACCCTCTTTCGAAGGTCCTTTGCAGTCGTCTTCAAGTGCTCTACTGATTGTAATTAACTATTTAATGTTCAGGTTCTACAGACTACAGAAGGTAAAGTTTCTGTTTGTTTAATAAATGAATGTTCAAATATGTGGTTTCACGTTGGAAGGACACCAACAGAGTTATGTATGTCGGAAAAAAACAAATTCTCTCATAAGCGATTGTAAGGCCTTATATGGCCATAATAGACACAAGCTTGATAGCACGCATATACAAATAAAGATCCTTGATAAGATTGGGAGTTCTGATAAGATCAGAGGCTCTGATAAGGCGGTCCAGCTCTCATAATCGCTGATAAGGCGGGAGGGATTTTACATATAAAAGAACTTAGTTTAGGCGTACAGACTCATTCATGTTTTCACTGACTCCTTAGATCTTAGATTTTGACTGACTACCTTAACCCTTACCTGACTCTACATTTCTTTTACTTATCATACTACAGCAGTGAGGATCGAACCAGCGACCTTTTGATTACTTAAATTTTCAAAATTGATACAAGTTACAGATCGGCCGTTAGGCCTTTAAATGGGTAGTTGCTGATGCTATATTATGAGCATCTCAGGAGGCTGCCCTGCAGTTGGAATAAAGTTGTGCGCAGATTCATTTGTCGAGATCCTCTACGCCCTAGCCTGCTTTGCGCTTTGGGGGCTCGGGGTGATTCTGAACGAAAATGTCAGATTGATTGATTTTGCCAAGTTGTTGTCGAGGCGCGGGGAGGGTCGCGAGCCATTTGCTTCAAACTGAGTCGACTCGCGTGCATTGTATTCTCTAATTCGGCGTGCCGAGTCGCGCGCCGCATTCCATGTGTTGTGCCCGCCAATTCAGTTGACACGCACCTTAAATCAACACACATCTTACCTGGATTTCAGATCTTCTGAGGAGGGAATTCCCGGCGTGGCCATCGTGGACCCGGGCTGAATCCCACGCGCCGAGGCCTCGTCGCATACTCGTTCTAGAGGCGCACAGTTCATCGCACCAGACGACATCGTGCTCTGCCCGCTCGCCAGCGGGCCCTTGTCTCTCAAGACGCTGATCCTTGAGAACTCGACCTTTGATGTTTACGTTGAGCAGGAGTTGTACGGCCGCGAACTACTTAAAGCTTACCTGAGCAGCAACTTCAAGACTGTGCTCGAGCTGCTCAACCGATACTCCGTGTGCACTTTGGTCATTTCTCTTTTGTTATTGACGTCTTGATAGTCGCGACGTGGTGGAGATCTACCTTGCCCAGCAAGTTGTTGAGCTAACGAACATAGCCGTTCGCATCGATCGAGCTCGAGCACATGAGCGGTGCGTTCGGCTGGACAGCCAAGGAGGGTGAGGAGCGCGTCGAGGCCAGGGCGTCGAAGGGGGCTTCTGAGACGTCGAGGATAATGGTGCGTGCACGGCATTGACGGGGAGGGGCGACATAGTCGGCAGGAAGGGACGGGTCCAGCGGACTTGAAGCGGGCGCTCACCGCCGCGGACGTTCACCTGTGAAGCATGCCACGTCAGCACGAGGTACGGGGGGAATGAAGGAAAGACTCGCCATGAGGGTAAGGTATGGATGTCTGCGAGTAGGGACAAAAAAGTCCTCGATGTCGCTCCTGTTCTCACGAGGACGCCACGAACAATCGAGGGCGTCGAGTATGAGCAGCGCCGGCTTCTCCTCCGTCGCGATCGCCTTGAAGTAGCGCTGCACCCCGAACATCGCGCGGAGCTCGTGACTGTGCGCCGCCGCGACCGCAACCTCGGCCCTCCCGATGCTGTCCGCACCGGTGACGAAAATGCACGCAGGCTTTGAACGCATGATAGTTTTGACGACGTGCTTGACCTCCTCGTCGCGGCCATAGAAGATCTTGGGCGACGCGCGGGCGTTCATGTAGCAGATCGACACTGTGATGATGATACCTTTGGCGACCACGATGCTGTCGACGCGCTCTCCCGACTTGGTGGTGATAGGCTCGCCGATTGGGATGACGTCGTCGACCTGCGCCTGGACGGTGTTGTCAGTAGCTTATTAACCGTGCATTCTGGGTAGGTAGCTGCAAATATGCTCACTTAGCGATGTGTTAACCCGACAGGAGGATGCAGGCGGAGAACTTTCAAGGATGACAGCATTGAGGTAGGGTGGTTCCACATCAGCTGGTCCCAGGTAGGATCCGTCGCTCCGAGTCGATCGAGCTCCTCATACAGTTTGGTTTGTAGCTTGGGTTTCCGTGCGAGTTCGATTAAGGCCCACTAAAATCAAAACGTGGGTGACGCTGGGCTCGAATGAATGAGGAATATTGGAAACCCACAGTGAAGGTAATAGATGTTGTTTCGTTGCCTGAGAGAAATGAATCAGCAACAACAAACAGCGGAACAACTACCAGCTACCAGGAGTGTGTTCTGCAACGGCGGCGTGTCAAAATATGTATGCGGAATTTACCAACATACATACCATCTGCCAAAGAGATTACGTCTTGGCCGAAAACCGGAGATACTTGAGTTCGATTACCGCGCATCCGGAAAAACTGCGTATGGCGTACCTCTTGTGAGTCCCCCTCCGCAATTCGCATGAACAAGCGGGAAGGGGGCGCGTCAAGAGAGTCACATAACAATTCGAAGTGATGGCACAACGCGCAGGACGGGGTACAAGTGTCCGTCTGGGCACGGACCGCGAGGAACGGCGGGTTAGTAGGGCGTATCGCGTCGAGTTCAACACATCTGCGGCGCGAGACAGCAGTGCATCGAATGCGACTTGTATGCACTCCGCTTTGTGTGCCACGCACGCACAACGCGCGGTGAATGCACCGGCGTTTCTGGGTGCGCGGCACGAATGCTGCGCGGAGGATCTTAGTGCGGATGAGGGTGTAGGGAGGTAGTCTTGGGCGTAAACTCACCGTAAAACGACGACTGCGCATGCTGTGGAGCTCGATACGACGATGGCTGGCTGGGGCGAGGCGGAATGCAGCTGATTGCGCTGCGTCGTCCATGGGGCTGGTGTATGCATATATATGAAGTGAATCGACATACTTATATGTAACGATCTTACCGCGCGAGACTGAGCGGGGAAGGCTGCGAATGCGCGTCTGTGTCAGCCTCTGTGAATCGGGAACGAGATAACTGCACAGTACTGTTGCGCATTTTCTCTGCACTCGCGGGTATCACAGGGCCGTTGCCGCGTCGTACGCTGAAGTTGGCAGGTTGTGCGCCGGAATCTCCAGCGTTGACGCGATATCTTGAACTGGGTTGGCTGGCTTCGACTGGACACGGTCAGAATGAGAATAAACAAGGAAACGCACCGACGGTTACGCGGCTACTGAACCCAATGTACCAAGGGCTGCCTTCGAGCCGCAGTGGCATTTCCACGTCGCAGGCAAGTAATAACTTTTCGGTCCGCCGCAGAGTGCTTGCGGGACGTTTGGTGCGCGGTTTTTGAAGCGGTGGAAGCGGGGTCGTAAGAAAAGAGGGCAATTGACAATTGTTTGGCCCGACACTGCCATCGGGTTCCGACGTACTCTATCCATTGAGGATCTATCAGTATATTCCTATGCAAGACATCTGTACAAGCTCCATATAATATGTCCTGCCTCCGTATGAGATTGTATGGTGGTCAGATGGAGGTTTTAATAAAATGGGGTATATATGTGCATTTTGGGGTTATTTTTAGCCATTTTAGGTGAGGGTGATGGATTTTTTGAGCATTGACTACTGCTACATCTTTTTTTTTGTCTCTTACCACACAATCAAAGTCCATTTCACATGTCTCCCGGTCAGCAAAGGGATAAAGAATTACGAGTCCCTTGCTCCTGAGAGAAAAAAATCTTACCAGGCATGGAATAATATTTTTTGAGGTGAAAGAAATATCTTGGGATGGACAAATATTTTTTTGAGTATAGGTTTACAAACATTTTTTAAGATGCATGCAACTGTGTGAATAAATGTCTGAAGGTGCTAAACCCTAATCCTGGCCAAATCAGATGCTTGATTCGGACTTGTGACTGGTCTCATGGAAATACCATGCTGGATTACAGTCTTAACTGCTTTGAGGGGTTCTATCAACTGATATTGCATTTCCCCTCTTGCCCCCCACATCCAATGTCTCAAGGGCTCCAGCTGTTGCACTCAGAGGTTTCTGCACACATGTTGAACTCCAGAGATGACCTACTTTCCTCTGATTCTTGGCACCCCACTGTAATCTTACACCTGATTTGACTCTGCCTGATGCTTGATGTGAGTCCCCTTGCCTTATATGTCCTTTCTTATGGCGGTCAATCCGCACATTTAAGTTTCGGTGTGTATTTGTGGAGTATTGGAAGGGTGTGGTAGCGGCCGAGCATTCAGAGGCGAGTCCCTCCTCAGCCACCCCATCACGTTCTTTTTCTTCCACCGGTTCACAAACCTCCACCGTCGTTGCTGCCTCCCCCATTCCCCCATCTCCGCATTATCTGTCTACTGCGACGCAAACGGACACAGCTGCCCTCGATCCACAGCTCGATTGGGTCAAAGACACGCAGACCATTCCCACCCAGTTCCCTTCTTTTCCCTTTGCCTCTCTCACCGGTGTTTCTGCGGTGCTCCGAACGATCCCCCCTCCTTCCACGCATGATAGCTCATCGAGTTGCATCAACCATCCTTCCCCTTCCACACCATCCGTTCCATGCGACGCTTCTGCAACTTGTGCCGAGCCTCCATCCACAGCGACGTCGAATATTCCCAGGCACGACTTCTCCGCTCTGCGTAGCGAGACCTCGCACCTGTTCAAAAGCTTGCAATGTCGCCATCGTCACTCGTCGCGGACGCCGCATTCTCGCCGATCCATGCATCGAGCACATCGCAAGACAATTGTACTACATATCTATGACTCGCATTCCAAAAACCCTGACCCCACTGCACACGAGCGACCTCCTGCTGTTCCGCCATCTTTCCCTTGTCCTCCGCCCACTGCGAGCGACGGTGCTCTCGATTGGGATTGCGATCCACGCCTTCGTGACCTCGGTCGGGCGCTCACGGCTTTGGGATGGGTTCCGCCAGCTTGATTTTTTGTCTTGACGAGTTTTCTTGGTTCGTGGCGACGGGGACGTCGCCATTGTGGAGGGGGGCGCATGTGGTAGTGGGCTTTGCCCATACCGGGTGGCGCTGCGAGGGGATTTGCCCGTGTTTATAGGTAGATTAGTCAGCCTTTGTGGTTTGTAGCATGCATCCACCAGCTTTCCCTGCATCTGCTCGAGTGCTCTCCTAGCGACCCAGAGGTGCACTCCACTGCATGTGCCGAGAACCCAGGAATCAGGTTAAGGTTCTGGGAATCCCAACAACAGAATAAAAATGTATGTCAATTGAAAAATTGTTAACATAGTTTGGAACATAGGAACCTATCTCTTGTTCTTGAAAATATTTTGTAGCGGTCCAAAAATATTTCCCTACTCTGAAAATATGTTCTGCCCAGCTCAGAAAGTTTTTTGTCTTGGCTCATTTCATTGAATGATGTTGTACCAACATAGAATGGTATGTGCCCAGAGGAGTGACACTTGAAAAAGAAATTGCCCTCACCTAAAATGGCCAAAAATGACCTCAAAATGCACATATATACCCTGTTTTATTAAAACCTCCATCTGACCGCCATAAGATTGGCCTGGCAGTGCACTATAATATCAGCATAAGAAGCCCCGACACTTATTTGACCAGGCCCATGTTTATAAGGAGCTTATTTGTCGGTGCTTATCTTACAAGCCGCTGATAAGCGCCTTATCACGTGCCCCTCTTATAAGACGGATTAGATTTTTCCGACATACTGTGTTCGGCACACCGGGTTCGTCATAACGGATCCTCTAATTTGTCCCCAGGGTTGATTGTTTCGATTTTTCGAGTTCATCCACACATCAATAACACATCCCACTCTCTTTAGAAAGGTAATGCATGAAAAATAAAATTGTTGTAGAGGGGGGAACCTGATGCGACCTGACCAGAACCTGACCAGACCTGATAGGTTTTCCCATGCAACCTGATCAGAGCTTATATTCCCGTCAGGTTGTGTCAGGTCCTGATCAGGTAAAATGGATTTTTCCGACACTCCTTCCGTGCTCTGGATCTCAAAACTTGAACACTGAGTAGAAGAACGGGTTTTAAAGGGCCGCGGGAAGAAATGGGGGGCATCGCTATTTTTCGATGCGGTGCAATGCGAGCAGTTTGAGTCCACGGCAAGGAGAACATGTAAAACTTGCGGAAAAGAGCAAACAGAGAGCCTATGTAAAGTCTAGACCGGTGGCTGTGCGAAGGCTGGAGTCGGGTAACCGGCTTTCTTCCTGCCACCATCCGAAATGTCGACTTTGCCTGGGGAGCTGGTGGATTCGATCCTGGATCTGGTGCACGTATCCTCTCCGACGTCACTCACTGCTTGTGCTCTCGTTTGCAGGGAATGGCTACCAAGAAGCAGGTATCACCATTTCGCATCGATAATTCTCCGTCGAGACCGCAGCACCGACCGAGTGAATTCATTCTTGAAGCTCATCGCATCGCCTTTGGTTACATTTATCTCCAGTATACGCGAAGTGCACCTCTACCACCGACCATCGTACGGATCCCCGGTGCTATCTCCTGGGGATATCATCGCCTTACTTGCACGAGCCGGTGTCCAGCCTACGCACTTGCATCTCAATTGTCAATTCAATCAACTCATACACGGAGTCCAGCGGACGTCCTTCGCATCACTCACGCATCTCCGATTGACGCTATGCAACGAGATCCCGCTGGAAAAAATGTTCGACCATCTGCGCGCGTTTCCTTCGTTGCAGTCACTCACACTGCAGCTTCAAGAGGGCCAAGAGGCTGGCCGGATCTCCATTGACTCCCGAACAAGGCCCGTGGCTCTCCCGGCGAGCCTTCGCGAACTGGAGGTTGTCCAGCCTGACATCCTTCGTTCCCTGGTATCGTTGGAGAATCCGCCCTCTCAGTTCACTGGTCTCATCCTACGACAAGTCGACGAGTGGGACGATGTTAATCTCTACTTGAGGAATATGGCAATCTCCCAGTGTTTGACCTCGTTGACACTTGAGTCATGTTACACAGGTACACGCTCCTTCATCTAGCTCGTCAACACATAACTTCTCTGACGCCCCTCCAGCCCGCGATATTCAGGACGGTGGCCTCGATCTGAGGCGCCTTTCCGCGTTGCGTCATCTGCATATACAGGAAGACCCCCGCTGGATAGCAAACACGGCTCTCTCCGTTCTCGCCAAACTTCAAACCCCCGCTCCCCTCGAGGCAATTCGCCTCAACCTCCGCATCGGCGGAAGCTACAAACACATCGGCTTACAGATATTCGCCGCCTGGAGCGACGTCGACACCCTATTGACTGGTGCAGAGTCACGCGTTGCGTTCCCACATCTTCGCCGGGTGGTCGTTTCCGCCTACCAGAACCGCGCGGCCCTCGACATCCCGGCGATTATATCACGGGCTGTCCGCAAGAACATGCCGTTGTGCGATGCACGCGGAATCTTGTTCATTCAAGTTTGACGGCCCTGCCGGTCGCCGGACACAGGGCGTTCACTTTCCGAAAACACATATCCTTATGGAGTTTCACACATATACCAAACCAACTTGTTTAGTCTCTGGTGATCCAGCCACTGGTCCCTCTGCCCACAGTCGAGAGCTTTCCGTCCGGCGCTGCTTCACTCAGCAGGGGCAAACACAGTTCGCCTGCGCAGGTACGTCCGAGTGCAGCCCCTTTCCCTGGCATCGGAAGTCCAAGGCCTCGCATAACTCGGTGTCGGCGGGGCCCGTGCAGACGAGGCCAAAGATCTGGCACGTCCGGGGGGCTAGGGGCTGCGATATCGATATAATTCGCGTCAATGCTGGTGTAGCTGGTGTACCGCGGTGTATGGAGGGGGCGGGAAAGATATTTGGGACGTACTTCCCGCGTCAACGGCAAGGGTGCCTGTGTCAGCGATGGGCTATGGGGTGGAAGCATGAACACCGCGAGTAACCACGCCCGCATGCCAAAGTTACTCACATTGGCATTGGCGACCGCAGCGGCGATAAATGGAGCGAGGAGGGCGATGAAGAAGTTCATTAGAGGCAAGTGGAATTATGAAAATGTTGTTGGATTGTTGAATGCTGGTGGTACGTTCTAGGTGTATGTTGGGCTGTCCATGCGTGGTCCTTATGTATGATAGGGAGGGCCTATAAATATTGAATCGGATGGACCGATTCGGAAATATTCGATAATTCAAATCCAGAGGTGAAAACCGTTATTCGTATGGTGTTGAATTTCGAACGGGAGGACTGGATGGTGGTTCCTCGCTCCGACCTCATCTATCGGTACTTATTCCTTGCTTCCCCTTCAAGTACTTCATTGTCAAGGTCGATGAATCCACAGAGATTACAATTCTTCTGTGCACCATATGTTCTCATTTACAGGGCGCCGAACGTGAACGACCAGTATTATACGCAATTCAATCCGCTCGCCGCTTTCGTACTATCTCTACGAACTGTTTCGAGCCTCAACTAGCAAGGGCATATGCAGTTCGCCTCGCAGGTGGGATCCGAACTAATGGGTGCCTTTCCCTTGCCTTGGCATTGAAACCCAAGTCCCTCGCAGAATTCGCTGTCAACGCCACCTGTGCAAATGAGGCCGAATATCTGGCATGTCTGTAAAGCATACGGCACAATGCGTCGATATCAGTGAGATGATACAGCGAGACTGGTGCATACCGCGGGCTCGCGGGCGATGGGGTTAACGATGGGCTGTATGTGTCTGAATGTAAGGGACGGTTCAGAGTCTCGACGATGCATTTACTCACGTTGGCGACCGCAAAGGCGATGAGGGATGCAAAAAGCGCAATAATGAACTTCATTGGAGGGAAATAATGAAAATCGGGGGACTGTTTGTCTATTGGCGCGACGAGCCGTCCTTAAGTACACGGACAAGATGAATAGATCGTTGGGATTGTTTCAGAATTATAGAGCTGCCATCTAACTGAATTCAGTGTTGCTGTAGTGGAGCAATACATACCTAGATGGATATCGCTTGTTAAATGTGCACCATATGTTGGGAATCCACCCTCCCGCGTTTTGTACCGTGACTGGAGATTATATAGTTTGCATTTGCATTCGACCGAATCAGCTGCGGTTCGCACGCGCCTTTTTAATACAATCCTCTGTTCCTGAGCGCTGGGACTATCATCTTAGCCTGATGGGGCGATCAACTTATTGGAGATGCCGCAGATTTTGAGGGTACGTACGGACTCCGACGCACATCCACAAATTGACCGGAGTGTGGTTGAACGGTAATCAATGGAGCCAAACTTGCATATCGAAGTACCTACCTGTCCGGCCTTGATAAGTTCTTTGTCCTTCTCTGCATTTCAAACATGATACATTGAATCCGCGCGCCCAGCGTACTGGATTGCCGTCGGCCCTAGGTGAAACACGGGCGGGAAGCCGGGAAAGTTGCATCTTAGTACTTGCCAATTGGGGGTGCATGTTGGAGTGCGTCGTTTTACGTATTTGACCGTTGGTCGCCTTTATTCTTCTTTGACGATATTGCGAAGTAGGGTTTTTCTCGAGGATGGCTCAGTAGTTCAAGGCAGGGACCGAGGTATGCCAAAGTCGTGGCATCCAGAAATAATGGCAAGTTGAGCAATGAGACCAGAAGAAGGAAAATGATGGAATCATACCTGAATTGAGAACAACGCATGTACTCTGCAGACTCATTCGCTGCAACTCATGGTGATCTCTAACCAATTTTTAGCGGAGAAGTTCAGGGAAATGGAGAACTGCAACACACGTGCGGCACTTAAAGTGACTAAGCTGACTGTTCGTCGAGGCAAACTCCTGGAAGTGGAAGCTACTCACAGATTGGGGCAGGCCGGCAGACAGAGCTTGCCACTGCACGAGAGCCAAGTTGATCATGAATGGGTTGAAAAAGGAGGCTCGAAGCCGCAATTGATTTTCATTGTGAAAACTAAGAGAAGGGACTTCGCGCAATAGGAGTCTGAACAGCAACTTCGACGGAAGGTACGAGAGTGGTGGATGGCAGGGTGGTTGCAGACCGCAGATTTCCGATTCCAGCCGACAGCACACAGCCCCTAATCCGATTCATCCCGATTCCCGCATCTTCTTTGTTCCGTCCATCCCTCGATTTCCAGGTAACTGTCTTCACTTTGAGACCGTGATTACCACCCAACCATTTTCTGCCACGAGTCTTCTGCAAACGACGTTCGCGCCACACTAGCAAGGACGCACTGCCGGCCTTATTCGGGCCTTATTTTGCCGCTGGTCGTGAGAACTATCCGAACTCTCCGGTTCCCGCCCCAGCATCTTCTCCGCATCCTCCGGCATGCGGAAATTTGGAATGCGTTGCACCCGGTTCAACTTGCTATTCCCCCTTCGTCATTTATTTCAAAATTCAGATTCGATTCTGGCGACCCATATACGCCTTGGGTTTCTTCCCGCATCCGCAGGAAACAATCGCGCTTCAACTGACTGCTACTTGCAATCTTCCAAGTACGGCGGTCAAGCCGAATGATGGATTGGACCAATCATGGGTGACAAATAGTCCGGATCAATGACGACCACTCGGCTTGTAACTCCCAGCCGAGCATACATAAGCTCGAGGCCGCCATCCGTGGGCCAACTTCTCTGCCTCTCCAACAAAAATGACCGCCATCACAATCCAGCCAGGGTGAGTCAACTTACTTTACAGTGTCCTCTTATTTAACCTCGTATGATTCAGCATGTCCTACGTCGCCGCTGCGTTCATGACCACCTTCTTCCTCCTTACGGGACAAAGTTTCTTGGTCAGCAAGTACCGCGGTCGGGCGGGGATCAAATATCCTCGGGGTATTGTGCCCCTTTATTTAACACCATCTATATTAACTATGTTGCCAGCGTACGCCGATAAACAAGAAATAGCCGCGTCGCCTGCCGCAATGAAGTTCAACTGTGCCCAACGTACGTTGTTTTTGTACTTCCAATCTATATAGCTGAAACCATCTCAGGTGCCCACCAAAATGTAAAAGCTTTATCAACATAAACCAACCTCGCATGTACATCTCACCCATGATTGTTCAGACATTGGAAAATCTCCCACTGATGTACATGATGTAAGCTTATGTAGCTCTACCTCAGTCGAGGCTTCATTCAATTCTCACAGGACCGCCGTTCTCTCCGTCAAATACCCGATCGTCGCTGCCTCAGGGTTGGGATTGTGGGTCGCGAGCCGGATCGCATTCACCATCGGCTATATCACCAATCCCGATAAAGTGAGAAAGTTCATGGTTGGCACTTCCACACTCTCATTTCATTTTAAATCGTAGAGGAACAATTTCATAGCGGAACTCTTGTTCATTCCCGGTCTTCTCAGTGAGTTAACATTACTTCTTGCTTGACGGAACCTGAACGAATGCTTGACTTTCGTAGCTCTGCTTGGCGGGTCTCTGTTTACCACATATGAGCTGTACTCGCAGGGCGTCTAATATCCATCCGAGAGCATTCATCGGATTTGCACGATCTCACATTTCTCAGCATAATTTATCGCTCAGACGGCATGCGTTTTGACTTCAAACTCTTATTATCCCCAACGGCCTTTTTCCCACCCTCTGGTTGCCGGACCACACGATCAACTGGCAGAGGTGGGTTCTTATTTCTCCGACCACGAAATCTGCGGGTACGTGCCGTTGATTTTATTCATCGAGCAGTGTCAACGACGTTATTTCTGACCGGTGGGATCCAATTGTTGCTTGGACTACCACTGGGGACCTTATTCCTTACGCGAATTTCAACGATTAGCTACATTGGTCAAACTCGTAACTTACATTCACGACTGCGAGTAGATCCCTGTGATTCTCTCCGCTTTCAATGAGTATAGACACAACAAACAGAAAGCAATGTTGCCTGACAAAGATTTTTTGTACCTCCGGCTTTCATCTGCGACGCGCGAATTTCCACTTCCAAACTCCGCGCGCAACCCAGCATCTCGTGTACTTGTACCTGCAGCTGCCCCGAAAGAAATGAAACAAAGGGCAAAAAATTCAAAATTGAACCTGCCGACAGCGGCAACCCGGCAATTGGCATCGCAACGTTAACATTATGGCATCCGTCCAATCCGTTTTCTTCTGTCTTTCTTCTCTCATCTTCCTCCGCCGTTCTCCCGTTAGATGAACAGCTCCCAAGTGGACTACTCCGCGAAGCTTCCCACGGAAGTCTGGGCCAGGTGCTGGTCTCAATGTGATCCTCGAGACCTTCGGCGCCTCGTATCTGTCTGTCGCTATTTTCGCGAGCTTTGCCATCCACTTCTCTTTCAACACCAGCAATTTAGAGCCCCAGACTACTATGAAATCAACCGGCACAGCTGGATGTCGACCACACAGTACCTCCACCGCTCCGCCATTCGTGTCCGGAAATTGATCGCGAGCACGCACGTCGCATCCGTCCGATCCTGGCGCTTTTGCGGCAGCTTCGAGTACCCATCCCTGGTCCAAAATCACCCTAACATTGTCAACGTCGGGTTGGTGAGCGAAACCTACCTGAATCTGGCGCGCCTCTTCGTCGAAACGCTGAGCAGCTTCCAAAATCTCCGCTCATTATCTATGGTGTTCTTCACGTTGGACACGGAAATGCGGGAAACCTTGGTGCAGTTGGGACGGCTGACGAAACTGGAGCTCATCTCATGCGATATCCTCAGCCGCAGTGGGACACCTTTGTCCCTCGAGGAATTCAAGCTCGGGCGATACTGGCACGAAGGTGGAGATACCGAAGAGCAATTGAATCTCGTCGCTCCAGAGGGTTTACGTGCACTCAACCTCTCTGGCTACCGTGATTGCAATGCCATACTCTCCGCTTTGACTAGCGAATTGGTACCACTCCGCAACCTCGTCACGCTATCCATCGAATTGGCGGACGGCTTCGCGGGATCATTTCTAGCGCTCTTGGAGCTTTGTCCTCAGCTGACGGAACTTGACATCCTGAAGTCGTCTCTGTCTGGCCTGCCAAATCGTTTGGCAGCTACAGCTATCCCACGTCTGAGGTCGTTCAAAGGGCCGCGACTCCTCACCGCATTTTTTATCGCAGACCGTCCTGTCACGCTCCTCACACTCGCCGGTGGGAGCGGCTTCAGCAGGGAAAACAAACCAGAAAAGAATATCATTCGAGACCTCGTCCAGATAGCACACTCATCCAGCACCGTTGACAGCTTTTCGATGATCGCGCCGATGCGCAGCTCCCTACAGATCTGCGGTGTGATTTCGACGCACTGGCCCAACCTTCGCGAGCTGTCTCTTGCTCTCCGTGAAACTCCCCCGCCCCCGCGCCCAATACTCCCGATGGATGACGACGAGTACGAAGCGTACGAGGAAAGCTCCACCGATGATGAACTGGACGAGCGCACGCTCGAGCTGTCGGACAACGACAGTCTCAAGTCGATTGTCAGTTATGGGCGAGCACGCATCTACCTTTCGCCCGACTCCGACCTCGAAGATGAACCGGACCCCATCCCTGACGTACTTCTGCCTGGGCATATGTACTGTAGGTCTTCCGCTGTTTCCATTCCCCATTATCTAACGCGAATCTAGCGACTATGGGCAAAGTGTCCCGACCTCCTGGCGCTCAGGCCGCCACTCTTGACGATCCAGACACTTTCCGCGTACACTTCCACCTTGCTCTCCGTATATCTCTCGCGACTCACCAATCATAATTTCAGGACCTGAGGAATTGTCTCACAGCCGAGCGCATCTCCTTACCAGACTCCCTTCAATGTTTGAGGCTCATAAAGCCACAAGACTATGGGATGCGGTCTACTAGGGCGCTTATGGATACAGATCATCACGCCGTGATTCTGGCCCTTGAACGTCGGCTACCGGGACTCTGCGAGCTGGATTTCGGGGGTGGATGTCTCTGGAGGCGGTACAGGAGTATCTGGACACAGATGTATGTTGTGATATTCCCTGCTATGCCTGCGTGCTCATTTGATACGATTTTCAGGGCATCAGGGATCAAAATTGCGTCTTTGGTGAGCCGTGAGGCTTAAAATATAGTTTCCCGCACATGTATTCCGCCTTGGAGTACAATTTTACTGTGCTCGTCATTCCCTGCGTCCCGCCTTCGTCTTTTGGGCCTACATTACTCTGTAACAAGCTGTGTGCCGGAGCTACTCTACGAGATGCCGGTACGTCGCCTGTCCTACTCGAGTGACGGCAAGATGGAAAATTTGGGAATTTGGTTGGCCCACGCCTTCCCAAAGATGATTTATTCAATATTGTGCTAGGTGGTAGAAGTCCCGACTTCTGTCCTCATTTGAACAGGAGGTCCATTACAATAAGAAGCTAACGAGGATGCTTTATTCCAGTATAGAGCTACTGGCACAGATATGAACTACATGACAGTGGCCGCCGACCAGAAGATACAGGAACAAGACACTGTGAGCTACTCGAGTGGATCACAATTTCAGAATGACTGAAGGCAAATATTGTGTACAGATGATATCCATTTAGTTGTCGGGGATCTTTACATTCGCTGGCGCCGAGAGAGCCTGGAAAGCTTCTTCTGTGTAGGGAGGGTAGCGATTGAGCATGAAAGGCTCGGCACTGGCGATAGATTCAGTAGTGCAAACAGCAATAAAACGAGTAACATACGCAGGAGGAACATTAATGTAGCTGCGACGATGAACGAAGGTGTCGAAAGAGAATTTCCCCAAGTATGATCCATCTATAATGCTCAGATAAATGCCTGGTAATGACGAGCAAAACACCATTCGAATTTAACGCACATCCTGATTCTCCATGGCCGCCAAACGGCATCTCGTAGACTTGATAGGATAATTAAAGTCAACCACAGAGACCACGTAATTCTTGCGTACCACCAAGCTGTATAAAGGTGTCGTTTAAAACGAGCGTTCCGCTTCTGGTTGAGTTTAGGACTAGTATAGCAGTTGATCAAATAATATTAACATGGCCAACAGAGAGAGGCCCACACTGGTTCTTAGTCTCTTCGCTGTCTGTGAAGACATGTATGACAAGAGGCACGGGGCTGAGAGGTGTAGAAATGAGTGGTGCCATCTGCATGGGAAGAGAATATACTCAAACCGTTCTCGAATGATTTGAATGGCTGCTTGCAAGTCATCGACGGGTACGAGAGGAATGATTGGTCCAAAGTTCTCGCTGCGAGTCGACTGTCAGCTCCGTAACGAGGTATACAAGTTCATCCAAACGCACCCCTCCATCAAAGCATCATCGAGTCCCACATTGGCTACCAGCGCGGGCTCGATACGCTTGGTACCCTCCGTGTTGCCGCCATGGACAAGGTTTCCTTTCGTGCGACTAAGGAGTTTCATAATTCGCTCGTGGTGAGATGGGTTCAGCATGACACTCATCTCCGATAACGGATCGAGTGCGCCTTTGGGATGGGGCCAAAGGGTGCGATAGGCCTTCTTGAACGCTTCAACTGTGGCGTCCTGGTAGGCCCGTGGGACCAAGATATAGTCGGGCGACACACAGAGCTAAACGCTGGGACTGAGCCTCAAGAGCACAATGCAAACACATGGCGGACCTGGCCAGCGTTTTGCTGTTTTCCCCAAAGTATGCGCTTCGCCGCAATCTCGAGATCGGTGTTTCCTGCGTCGATGAACACGGGAGATTTGCTGCCCAGCTCCAGTGTTAGGGGGGTGACGTGCTTGACGGCGGCGGCGGCGACGATCCGACCAACGGCGCCACTGCCGGTGAAGAAAATATGGTCCCACTTGAGGTCGAGGAGGGCGGTCGTTTCCGCTACGCCGCCGTTGACAATGCGGTATACCGCAGGGTCTAGATATTTCGGGAACAATTCCGCGAGTATCTGTGCGCACGCTGGAGCGAATTCAGAGGGCTTGACAATGCAGGGACAACCTGCGGCGATGGCACCAATCAAAGGAACAATCGTTGTCACATACGGATAGTTCCAGGGGCTGCGTGGCGGTCCATCAACATTAGAGAGCCAGTTGGGTATGCGTATAGCGCACCCGATGATTAAAACGACACCCTTCGGAGTCTTGTAGATGGTCGTGTCCCAACCGCTGCGCCACTCCTCCACCTGTGGTTTCTCGGGCTTGTTCCATTCTTCCAAACTGGCCGCCGCGCGCACAGCGCCGCCGACAACGGGCCCAATCTCGGGCAGCGAGACCTCGAGTTTGTGACGGCCCAGGTCCGAGTATAGAGCGTCACTCAGACCGACGCTGTTCTCTTGAAACATTCGCGCTAATTGCAGGAGTTGTTTACGACGATACTCGAGGGGCAAGGTCTTGCCGCCCTGAAACGATTTTTGCAGCTCGTCGTATCCCTGATAGCTGAGGAATGAGTAGGCCTCAGAGACAAGATCATTTCGCGCACGGCCTGTAAATTTTTAAGGGTGGTGTATTCCAAAGGCATTGTGAAGGTTTGTCTGGAAGGGGAGTGGGAGAGCTTTGGGACTTGACGAGAGAACGCATGCGTCACTTTATCTGGTAAACGTCTCGGCGTCCCACGCCGCGCTTCCCCATCAACAGATGGTGGCAGAAAACACCGCCGAAAACACCTCCGAACGCACGCAGAACTAAAACAAACAAACCGAGGTGGAACCTGTTCGTCACACTCCGTCTCAACAGTTCCGCCTGCTAATGCAACTTCTGTTGCTCTGCACCGGGAATCGATATTTATCCCGAACGAGATCGTGTGAACATGGGGTTTGATATTCGCACCAGCAGCGCGAGGTCGCAGTCAGCTGAGACTGTTGTTGCAAGCTTGTGGGTCCAGTTGATCTTTCTTTTTCCCAGACTGGAACATTGGCCGAAGCTGAATCCTGAAAGACGGTGGAAGTTGAAACACAGATGATTGCTCATGTTTGAAGGACTTTGAGCTTGTGGATCCTGTGAGTCTCTTCGTTGTGCGTCGAGTCGTTTACTCACGGGATTAGGGCTTAATCGTGTTCGCACCCGTGTGGTGCTGTCATGACATTTGGACCGGTGAGGGCGAGGTTGTGGGTCCACTCGTACACGCTATCTTCCCTGGACCACGTCTGATTAGGCCCGACCATCAGCAGATCCTAGGCCCGCCTGGTTTTGGACGGGCCCAGGCTCCCTGGGCCAAAGATACCGTCGACTGCAAACAAAAACTCAACTTCAACCGCAAGACCAAATCGGGCAACTGACACGTGCACTCATGCACGTGTCCAGTGGCGGTGCCATCAACCAGTTAAGTACAGTTTAAGTACCACTTCTTTGCCTCCTTCTGCCTCTCTCAAAATCTCCTCCTCGTATCGTCCCTGGCCTCGACATCCAGTGCGCGTATCATGGACATTGTGATTGAAATAGTTGGGGGCTCTCTTCTCTTTTACACAAGGGTGTTCGGGCCGGTCAAGCCGGGACCGAGGGCAGGGAGGTAGGGTCGGCCGTCAGGCCGGAAAAAAAAAATTGGGGACCACCCTAAGTTGGCCAAATATTGGTCTGGAGCAGTCTCCGGTGAGTTTTTCACTCTTGTATGGGATGCAGGTGTATGGCTTTCTAGGTAACAATGTATTGGAGGGTCCATCAAGGTGCCCTGAGCTCTGCTTATGTATGTACAACGGTGGAGTTTCATTTTTTTGGACAAAATTCAAGTTTGGGAAATGAGGGAGAGCTTCAACTTTCAGGAATTCTTTCTAACATGGCATTTCCTGCAGGTTTTTCGTTGCCACAAGTCAAGTATAATGGTACCGAAAAAGAAAAACCCCATTCAGGTTGCTTTGAATCTTCTAAGGCATGCAATGAACCCCCAACTAGAATATAGGTGGACCACAGAAAAGTATTACTGTGAAAAACATGCAAAACAATAGCTGTACAAGTCAGGTTGAAACTCCCTTACTGTTGCCGATGAGTTCCGGGTATCGGCATCTCTCGGCACGCCCGGAATCCGCCGAAATCCACATCACGTGGTAGGGAGGGTCAGCCAGAAGTCCGTTTTGAAAAAATACGGCCCAGGTGGATTTTCTGACGAAAGTGAACACCCTTGCTTTTACATCCCCGTATCACTCTCCGCCATCGCTGGCCTTTCTGGCGGTACAGCAGGACGCAAAGAAGACGGGAATGCGCAAGTTGTGAGCAGTAATGACGCACGAGATGAAAGTTTCAAGCTTGCGTGTAGAATCAAGGACGGAAGCCCGTTTCACATCGGCGGCGCGGAGGTAGGATTTCTGCGGCGGACGCGTACAATTATGCCACTGCATTGCGGGGGGTGATGCAGGCGCGTCCGAAGGCGAAAGAGGCGAGGGATCGAGCGGTGGGTGTGGCTGTTGAGGCGGTAGGATGTCCGTATGCACGAAACTCCCCTGGTGCGCGTCAAGATGGAGGAGGGGACGCCGCGGTTACCGCAGAGGGACGAGGGGAAGAAGAGGGAGCTGGAAAACAAGGAGATTAAGCCGGCCCAGGTAGGGACCTTGCAGGTGCGTATTTATATCGATTCAGCTTTCGAGAAGATACCTACCCAGTTGCAGCGACGGGATGCACGGGAAACCGCCGTACCTACATACAACTTCGTGTATGTCACTTCCATCCCCACGACATTCCGTAGAGAGAAGAGGGCCCTCTCTAACAGCCGCTGCCACTTCCCCCTCATTGTCATGGCTCGACAACTCTCCCTCGACTGGATGCTTCCCATCGGTTTTTACCGTGCCTGCCAGGCCGCCAGTCCCGCGCAAATTATCGAAGGATTCCACGGCGTCGAACTCGCCTCAAAAGTTAAAATCCGTTTGATCGCGAGCTCCAGCCATCTGGAAACGACCGCCGTCAACGGGGTGCTCGACTTTCTTTGGACGCCGTTGGTTATCGATGGTTGTACCTCCCCTCAAAAATGCACAAACAACAGAGTCTCCTGTCGGCGCGCTACGGGCGTGTATTGCGTCGAGTACAAAGACCTTCCCGCCGCGATTCACCTTGAAATGTGGCGGCCGAGCAACTGGGAACGATTGAATGTTTGTGGTGTGTGCCTGGCGACTATGAAGGACACACACAAAGAGGCGATGCAAGGCGTTTGGGACGAGCTTCCTGAGATGTTCGACCTTCCGGCCTGGCTGGTACTCGAATCAATGCGGGTCGCGGCATTCGAGTGATTCCGAATCGTATGTGCTTCGCTTTTGCCTTTTCGTTTCATCTCATCAGTGGATGCAGGCTCCGGATTTTGTCTCTTCTCTTTCGCTCTGCGGTTCGTTTTTCCCACTTTTAACCGCAACCATCTATCTAGGTGCGATCGGATAAGTTTTGGTTTTTTCCCCCTTAAAATATTACCTTTATTTCGTTTCCACTCAATTCTTCTGCAACTCGTTGCCCTCTTTCTCCTTTCTTTATCTTTTGCTGGCCTACATGGTTTGAATCGACTTTGGGCATGATTGTCTTGCGTCACGTCACTGCGGGTAAGTTCATAATTTAGCTATTCGGATTAGACCGTTGGGTTCGCTGGCAACTTGAATTTCTCTCTACATCAGAACGACACCAAATTGGCTTACAACTATGGCGGTCAAAATGCACATTTAATACTCCGCAACTATTTTTGGTCTTCACAACTATTTTTCATCTTTTTTGACCATTCCCGCAACTTTTAGACCCCTTTTGGTTGATGAAAAATAGTTGCGCAACATCGTGTTTTTCCGCAACTTTTTTTCTTCAAGATTGAGTTCCGCAACTTTTTTCTTCCAGATTCAAGTTCCGCAACTTTTTTTCCACCTCACCTTCCGCAACTTTTTTTTTTTCATCTTCCGCAACTTTTTTCCAGTGGATTTTCATTTTCAATTCGAGCTGGTTCCTACAGTCGGGGGAACAAGAACGGGTGCAAGTGGGCTTGAAATCGCGGTTGGAAAGTGTGGGAACACCGATCAGGAATGTTACACGTCCTGCTTCGACCTCCGTACCTCTGTCGATTCCCCGTGCATCTACTCCAGGATTTTTACCGGATCCATTGTACACGGAGGCCCGTTCTGCACACGTAGTCCCAGCAGCGCGTCCAGTGACGAATCCCTCTGCTTCTGACACCACGATGTTTGCAATACCTTCGATTCCGTCCTGGATTTTCGACAGCTTGGCGGAATCATTCGACGATCGGGAGCGGGCTTTTGCTGCTGTAAATCGGGAAGAAGGCATCTTGGCGGATCTCCTCACGCTTGCACTGGAGGTTGGATGGGCAGTCGGGTGGCAGACAGGTCGCACAGAAGGTCCTTTGGCAAGCCAAGAAGACAATACACACGAGAAGCGAGTTCCAGTGCACGGCGCTGCACCCGTTGCACCTACGATCATTCGTGAGTTTACGGATACAGAAGTTCAGAAAGACACCACCGCCGTGATTGCACTGGAGGTTGGATGGGTGGCAGACAGGTCGCACAGAAGGTCCTTTGGCAAGCCAAGAAGACAATACACACGAGAAGCGAGTTCCAGTGCACGGCGCTGCACCCGTTGCACCTACGATCATTCGTGAGTTTACGGATACAGAAGTTCAGACAGACACCACCGCCGTGATTGTTCTGTCGCAGGAGTTACCGCCGTCGACCTTTCCACCCGAAACAACAATTGTTCCATTGACCCTTCCTGTTCCTATCCCTCGCGACTTCTCTCGGCTTTACAGACTGGTTCATCTCGCCCTTTCGGTACTCTACAGCGACGACTCGCACGTTCACGGCGCTCTGTTCACCATGCTCAGAAAAAATCGGTTTCTACTCCTACGCATCCTACGATTACACGACGACATCCCCTCGGCATTTCGAACAGCAAACCTGTTACTTCAACTCCGATTTTCTTTTCACCACCCCGATCTGTTCACCGCCGTACTGTACTGTCTCGACCGGGTGTTCACATAACGCGTAACGGAGACCTGTGAACTGAACACTTCGGACATCTGTAACCGTAACGTACGCCTAAAAATCGCATGAATCGGGGCGAACAGCCGTTTTTTTCCGGCCCGGCACTCCCTTTATGGTAATTTATTGCCAAGTGAACACTTACTTTGGTGAACACTTTGCATAACGCGTAACACCCCACGAACACTTGGTCGAGACAGTACAGTAGTCTGGATTGGGACTGCGATCCACTTCTGTCGGATCTTAGCCGCGCGTTGGGAGCTTTGGGTTGGGTTAGACGAGTTGGATGAGCTGTAGGAAGCGCGGGGACCGCGCTTTGTGGGAGGTGGGCACATGTACCAGTGGCCTTGGGCCACTGGTACCCGATCGGCCCGGTACGCGTACGCGACGTGTGCGCGTGTTAGGCAGTAGACAGTCCACGTGTAGTATCACGGCTTATCCAGAGCCACCGCGTCCATACGTACCTGCGACCCCGTACGACCTCACTGGCCCTCCCGGGCTAGTCCACTCTGCGTTCTAAACTTTTATGGATGGCATCCATGACTTCAAGCGGCTCGACCTTGTGGTATGATCCAGAAACCGCCTGCCAGTGGAGCACCCTCTCCGGGCGCGCCGCGCACAAGAGAAAGAAAAAAAATCGATGCCACAAGCAAATTTATGCGGGGGAATCCAGACTTTATCCTAGAATGATGAACCTGGTGAGTGTTCCATTTCTGTGTACAATCACAACTACATAGCCAATATATGGACAGCACCAAGGAAATAACTGGCAGAGGAACGAATTATTATCCGCGGTGCGCCGAAGAGACCCCAAATCACTTGATTTTGAGGTTCCTCAGGCTACGCACGACGTCCTGCATACTGTCAACGTCTCCGCTCCACTCCCCGCTCCAGCCCAGCTCCTTCCGGTATGTTCCACTTGGCTTGCGGTAGCGAGGGTCTCGCGAATCGGCGGGTGTGGTACGCTGCACGCCCCTCGGGGACGGAGGGCATCATCATTCGTGATTGAGCGCGAGACGATGAGGGGCGGTCAGCGGGCAGTGTGCTGGCTCGAGTCCTCCGCGCGGGTTCTGGGATCGGGCGCTGCTCGTACGGCGGCGTTTCGAAAACGGAGAAAGTGTCTGCGCGCCGGGGGCTGTTGCGTGCGGGAGGAAACACGAGCTCGGGAGGGACGTGTGCGCCGAGCGTCTGCACGACCTTCGCCATCTTGCGCCGGCGGGAGTTCTCTATGTGGGGCACCGGCGCCGCCGTAAAGGTTGCAGGGTGGGGTGTTGGATACGCAGTGTGCGCCGGGTAGTGTGGGTACGGGGCAGAAACGGGGGGTTGCACGATAAGCATGGGGCGAGCAGTTGCTCTCGTAGGGGACGATGGACCGCGGTATGCAGTAGGTGACGTCGGAGACAGGCTGAGGGAGGAGGAGCGCGACGGGTAGGTGTGGACGCTGCCAGCGCGCGAAGACTGTGCGCTCGGGCTCGAACGGGAGGGATAGTGGTACGGGTAGGATTCGGTTGGGGACGACGGCGGGCTTTCAACGAGCAACGGTGTTTCACCAAGCAGCGCGCCAACCTTGCGCGTGGAGCGCATCATTCGCATGGCTGGTCGTGAGGGAGGTTATGCGTGGTCGGGGGAACCGCTGCCGCCATACTCGGTGCGTTAACCTGTCTGACCACCCACCAAACGCATTGGCCCTTATATTCCTTATTATCTTCGCACTGGTTGCGAATCGGAACTGTCCTGTTTCCCTCACCTTGGGTGCATATACCGCATCCGCTCACATCGCTCCCGTTTATTCTTGGGCACCCTTCGGGGAGCACAATCTTTTGTTTGAAGCCAGTCGCTGGCAAATTGGGGTTAGAGGAAATTCGCCCAACAATGCCGTCTATGGGCACATTTAGTCTTCCTGCTGCTTCGTGTCCACCCACGCTCGAAAATGGACCCTTCCCATCCCGAATTCATCGTCCATTAGGAGGCGTGTCTTCAAGTCGAGTATGTCAAATAACACCCTGCTTCGCATTTAACATTCATTCTGGTCCAGAATATCAACGCTCTTAGGCTTAGCCATCTTTCTTCTTGGGTCGTTGTATCATGTGCGTCTCCCTTCCCTTGGGGCTGGTAGAAACGAGTTTGGCGAATTTCTGGTTTGTCTTGTCCGCGATTCTTTGCAACAGGTTCGGTTGACTGACATTCCAGAACAGAACTTCAGACCCGTCATTTTTTTCCAATCATCTTTTCTGTGGATCGTTCAACGGCTTGGTGCCACAAGCCTGTTGCTCAACACATCTTCGACACAAATCAGGTCGCCCGAGCTTATTAGCCAGTGGTGGATACTGTACCATTTCGACCAAGTGTTCAGTCACTGGTCACAACGGGGCCCAAATTGAACACTTTTTAAAAATGTCACAGGTTTTGGCGATTCTGGATCGAGGTTTTTATGCTTTTCCGTCTCAAAATGGGAATTTTTCGCTCCGGCTGCGCCGGAATATCACCCGAAAAGGGAATTTGAACACTCGGATTTTGAACACTTGAGGTCACAGGTCACACCCCATGAACACTTGGTCGAAATGGTACAGTATTGCGGAATCATAATGCCTCTATCCTTTATTGGTGGTCACTGCATGGTTCCGCATTTCATCTATCGTTTTTTTATGCACACATATGTACAAAAGAGCACTGCCGTGCTGGCGACATGCTCTTGTGGCTTTAAAGCCTCCACCAATCAGGCGCCCTCTGTTGGTTCAGATGCTGATAAGAGTGAGCATCGGACCTTCACAACGTTGGCAAGTCTCACCGAAGAAATGACCTTCCATATTCTGGCGACACTCGTCCCACCACGCTACTAATGGCTCCACCGATAACGGGGTATACCGACAGCGATCCACCGTATCCACGGCCTTTAGCGATCCGGACAGAGTGCGCCGGAGAAAACGAATGCGTTCCTTCATGATACTGTGCTCCTCTGCTGCATTAACCGCCAGCTCCCAGTCCGACAGCTGTCCCAGGCGGCATATGGTTTCGTGATGTTTCTGAGGGCATGTTGGGCGACGGGGCAGCGCAATAACGTCACGCCGCCGTTGGTTCCAACATAGCGTCAGCGAGTAAAAACCGGCCAAGACACGTTGTACGTGGATCGGAGCAATGCCGTCCATCAGCAAGTTTGTGGGTTGGTTTGTATTTGTCGGTTTTGTCGGCATACGGGAGAGCTGAATGGTGTAGAGCGAAACCAGGAACGACCGGTCGCTATGAGCCTCGGCGGTATCGAGAGCCTCTGAGATCGAGAGAGAGCCAGTCCCAATCAAAAAACGGTTCAACCAGTGAAGAACGACGTCTCCGCGAAGACCCTTGGCCAGAGCTTTCTGGGAGAGCTCATAGATTGCGACGAGATCGGACGATGATAGGTCGGTGCCATCCAAAAACTGGTCTATGACCAGGAACGCCCACTCGAGCCATTTTGTCATTTGGTATTTATGTGCCAAAAGGCCCACTGTTGCCACCGCTTGGACCTCGGCTATGGGTATATTGTTCGCCTGCGTTTCCAAAGCTCTGGAAGATAGCGCTTTGAGTCAGATCGATCACGGCTTTCGAGTTAAAGTACTGACGGAGCATATATATATTTAAAAAGGGAACGGAAGTCATCCGGCTTGTCTCCATGAAGGTGAATCGGTAGGTCGTCGGATTTCCCCTCGACTGCCAAGTCGGACGCTTGGGGAAGCGTGAACAATTCGGCGAAGACCTGCGAATCTCGGACGAAGATGAAACGATGAACCTGCCGTTGAACGTAAATAATTAAGCCGCATGAAATGATACGCACGCAAAACTTGCGTACCCTGAATAAAGTGTCCTCCACTCGTATCACACAGTCCCCCGATTCGTAATAGAATTGAGCATCGCGAATGAGTGGATGTAGCTCGGAAGACTCTGAGGAGGTCCTACGTCGTTTTGGAGGTCGTGGCCAATGGTAATAGACGGTATCCGGATCCATGAAACTGGACTTTGCGCTATGATGACTGGGGAGGGTAATGGAGGAAGACAAGGGCAGTGGCATCCCGGCCAAACAGAACCCACGTTTGCCAAGCGTGCAGCAGCGCATCAACACTGCCACTAAACTGCACCAGTTTGCAGAATCATTGCAGATTGCATCCAATAGGGGAAGTCAAAACGGTCAGTCTGTTTCGATTCTGGGTCGATTCACCTGTCGATTCAAATGTCGATTCAGAAAGTTGAATCGATGCAGAATCGATATCAACTTTGACCGTCCCATTTTTGAACTCGATTCTAGGAGGGATCCAGTATCAATTCCTTCGGACATAAATGAAGCTAAAAATATTATTTTACACATGGCGTTGCTTAGAGGGAAGCTCATAGGGTGACATCAGTTAGGCCTTCCCACCTACATTAATTCAAGCACTTCCGAGCACAATTACTTATTTGAACCCAGGAGCGGAAATGATGCCGACTATCTGGAATCAGACGGGCGGGTCCCAACTAACAACCCAAGTCGCAGCAAGAGAAAATTACCTGTAAGGTTAGGGTCAGTATCGATTCTGAAAGTCGATTCTGGTTTGTTCCTCCTCTCGAGGAGGAACACGATTCTGGATCGATTCTGATCCGAAGTCGATTCTCGGTCGATTCTGATGCCAGAATCGATTCATTAATCGAAACCAGAATCGATGCCAGAATCGATCCGTCAAACCGCTTTGACTTCCCCTAATGTCTGCAAGGGGTGGTCTCCCTAGGCAGACCAAATATAGAGCTTTTTTTTTTTGAGATTTTGAGGTGGGGACAAAAAAAGCTGATATTTCTGATCGGCAAATGCTTATGCCGAACCGTGGGATGGTCGATCGGTCGGGTCTTCAAGCCTTCATTTTTTTTCTGGGAACACATTTTTTTTTGGTTGAAAACAAACGGGAATGTTATTCCTGGTACCGATTAGGTATCCAGGTCTCCGACGAGAATGCTCGTTTTTTACGATCATGACGGAACCTCGGTCCGACCACCTCAAAATACTTAAATCAAATATCTAAATAAATAAATAAAGTTTATGACACAAGCCTCAAAGCATATTAGACTAAGATTTAGGACTCTATCTGAATTTTGATGGTAGGCTGGCATTGCTAGTCTCCCGTAGTCAGACTCAAAAATTAAAAATTAAGACAGTCAAAATTTTTACTTGTATTGAGTCTGATCGAAGTTACAGTGTTCGAACCGGACTTGAGGAAAACGTGAGCGTATCGTGACTTCCGGCCGGCACGTGAGGGCCCAATATGGGAATCCCTCGGCGCCATTCACCGGTCTCGCGAAGTATGGCCTTCAAAGTGCCGTTGAGGTCTCAAAGCCGTGATGGAAAACTCAGAACACATAATTGAGTCCCACCGAAAATCAAATGGCCTCAAATACACTTTGAATGTGTGTATTTTTCCAAAAGCTGGGGAGACAGATCGAAAATAGTTTCCCCGGATGTATTTAAGCTGAAAAGGCATTCCATCCTCAAATTCTATCATTACGGACAGTTTAGAGCCCTTTTCTTATCATCTCAAGGCTTCGGGGCCACAGAAAATATTTTGCGGCTCAAAATGGAAGTCATGTGAGTCCGTGCTCATCACGTGGAATTCAAGTCCGGTTCAGGCACTGTAACTTAGTACAGACTATGGCATTGCCGCTTCCAGAACTTTTCACACTTGCGTCTCTCTTCCGTCCATCATGCGGGCTGCCCAAAATAAACAACCACAAATGCAGCCATCTATTCAGCACTTGCTACCAATCCTCAGTATTGTTTGCAGGGTATCAAAGAGAGTTCAGTGCCAGATGGTTGGATTTGTAGAGTGTTTTTGATCAGAGAGTTGTCAGGATACAATATTCACCGAGATGGGTGACAAAAGAATCCAGTCCTTGTGTAATTTCAAACTCCTGGACTCACCCGGGCAGGATTTCATGTAACTGGCACCAACGGTCGAACTATGATTGGGAGGATTGGCAACGTGCCGAGAGGTTGCCGACAGCCGGGGCACATGGGATTCCCGTATGGGGATAGAACGGTCGGTCGGTCGGGCCTCCAGCTCTTATTTTCAAAAACCGACCCCTGTTCACTTATTAACAAAAGTAAACACCCTTGAATGTCTGTCCCTTTCCTGGCTTACTTCTTATAATTAGTCCTGCAATTCAGATTATTTTCACTGACGGGCTTATGGACTCTCTGACGAGTTGCGGAATACTGCAGCAATCATGAAGAATCCAGGGCTGAAGACTTCCTCCGAGGTAAAATTTATTTTTGAAATTTTTTCATCGACAATTAGGGATGTATCTATCAGAGGGGCGCAACTATTAAGGTCAGAAGCAGGCAGGAAGGAGCTCATGCGGCACAATGCCATCGGTTGAGTACGAATTAGGCTGTTCAGTGCTTGAGGTGGGTTCTTCGTGGAACCGATAATGCCGGCGAGCTACCCTGAGTCAAAGCTGTAGTGCCGAGCAATTCCTCGGGATTACAATCGACGTCGTGAAACCTTCCGAAGAAATGACTTCCAAGGTGATCGGTATGACGTTGGCGTTCAATAATCACCAGTTGTTGTACTCGTCATCACAAAAAGTAACCGGAAATTTGGCTACTACAGCCAAGATTCCCACGATATTCTGGGTCTGACTACATGGAAACATTCATCTGGATACACTCTTGCCCAACACATGCATTTTGATATGAAAAATTAGGTGTACAACCACGGTAGATCCACTGTTTTCAGGGCACTTGAATTTTGCAACGTGTGACCAAAATTGGTGTGTATGGCTGAGTCTGTGGGCATATATGGTGTTTTTTGTTGTCAGGTTTCTTCCGTAGGTTGTATTGTTCATGTCCCATAACTTGTACCTGTAGGGAAGTGAGTGGATACCCACATACAAGGCATTTTCTCCAGCCAGTCATACCTGCACAGATCATGCACAAGCTTCTCACCAACAAACCCGGCAAAATTGAACCTTGACAGTTCCAAGTTGCTTCGAAACTGACTTGAGTGGTGCCCACTCATTATTTCATCGATCCATGGTGGCTTACCTGGTGGCCTGGTGTCTGGAATCACTTCTTGAACAACCAATCTGAAAATTCCACAGATAATACTGTATTATTTCAATCAGGTCGACAGTCACGTGTCACGCACCCTGGTATCGATATCGAATTTTGCTCGATGTCGCGCGTCACTCAGGTCTTTACCGAACCGAAAATCCGTGTCACGCAGGACAAAATCTGTCAAAAACGGGAAAAATCCGAATTTTCGCGTTGAAATTTTCGAAATTTTTCCAGTGGTCACGCAAAAATTTCGGCGGTATCGAATTGTCGAAATGCTCCGAGTATGTCACGCGTCACACCCCGTGTCGATCTGATTGAAAAAATACAGTACTGCAACACAATTTCCAGCAAACGTCTGGCACATAATCGAAAGCTTGAACGGTACAAAGTCCCCCAAAGATGTCCACATATCTATCTCAGGATACCCCCTTTGACTTTAAACTCCTAGTATCTTTTTTTGTGAAGTTCTTTCCGACTATTGGATAACTGTCAGAATTTGAACATGGACTGCTGATCTTTTCAGGTCTCCCAAGAGCAAGACTGGGCCGATTCTCCCAAAAAAAGTCATGTAGTCTTGAGATAATATCCACAGGTATCTGGTGATAAGGTATGGTTGAGCACAGTGCACGTCATATGGCACAATGAATCCATTTCCGGTTACTTTTTGTGATGACGAGTATTTTAGGTGCAACGAACAGTGTCACTTCGAATACTTGCAATTTCTTTCAGAATTCTTGAAGGCTTTGTGTATAGCCCGAAGGTGCTCAACTAAGGAAGTCGATTCACCCTCAGGCTTGGTCTGATGAAATATATCTGACCGAGAACGCCCTTTGATTAGGCAACTTCGTTAAAAATGCTAGAGTTTGACTGCATTCCTGCTCAACCCCTTGAAGTTTAACGCCTCCTAGAGCGGCGCATACAGGGACTTGAGTCAGAAGGAGTAGTGGAGACGGTCAACTCAGCGAGTCTAGATGGCCGGCGGACATGCGATCATCCGCTTCAAAACCAACATCTCACTTGCAAAAACGGGTTATGAGATGCTGTTCAAGAGCGTCATGTCTAATACCAGAAAGATGGGGGACCAAGGCGGCTTGATTTGGAAACGAACGGAAGCCCGTAATGATTCTTCGGACCGCTTCCCAAGGTAACGAACAAGAAACCCCTAAATCGGACGCTGAAGTCGGCCATCGGTTTCCAGCCCCATATAAAAATCAGTCTATTGCGGACACCGCCAACCGTTTCACCTACTCACAAGTTCACATGGAAGGCTCCTCCATTAATCATGGTTCATTTATCACTGAGCACACCATTTTTGAAGAGCCGTCCACGCTAGAATCTGTTGCAGACATACCGTTCACAGGACCACCAGCTGTTCCTGCTCCGCCGGATGAGTTTTCCGTGCTCCCACCTGAGCATCCCTTCCGGACGTTGGTCCTTTGTTTCGACGGTACAGGGGACCAATTTGACTCGGACAATTCCAACGTCGTCGAGTTTTTTTCAATGCTCGCGAAGGGAGATTGCAGGAAGCAGATGGTCTATTATCAGTGCGTTCGACTCATCGCTCAATTCAATTTATGACTCAAAGGCCAACTACAGGGCGGGAATAGGCACCTATAACACACCCGAGATCGCAACTCCAATGATGTCAAAGCTCTCCAAGGTTCATAAGTCTTCCATAATATCTGCGGCAGCAGGCTGATAACGCTCCAGTTCGTCGATGAAGCCATTGCGTGGAACCTGCATGCACATGTGATGGGTTCGTTATTTTCCGTTACCTTTAGCACAAACTACCACTTACTCACCTACAGGGGGTTACGAATTCCTGATGCAAAACTGTACGTGTCGTACTTGCTCGCCGTGGCAGGAGCGAATTGCCTTTGGATCATTCCAGACACAGAAACCGACCGGATTTGCATCTTTGGCTTCTCTAGGGGGGCATACATTGCCCGCAGGTAGAGAGTCCTTCCCCAGACTCGCCGCCCCTTTATTGCTATGAACTGAAATATTTCAAAGCCTAGCGGGAATGATTCACAAGGTGTGTTGACAAAGGACATTGGACATTAGTGTTAACACGACAATCCCGGTATTAGGTCGGCCTTCTTCCCGCTTGCAACCATCAGCAGGTCCCCTTCGCCTACAAAATGTACACAACCAATGACGAGACGGGGTGGAAGCAGTCCAATGCATTCAAGAAGGTCCTCAGAACAAGTATCTGCAAAACATTCCACAACTCACACTTGTATAGGCTTTCTCTATTGACGTCGACATTGAATTTATCGGTGTCTGGTAGGTGGCTGATCGCCTCGCATGCAAGCTGTGCTGTATTCTTCCCAGGGACACCGTGAATTCAGTCGGACTTTTCCCCAGGCGGTTGCCCTTTACAACCTCGAATACAATTGTCCATACCTTTCGTCATGCTGTTTCTCTTGACGAGCGCCGCGCCAAATTTAAGGTCAATCTTATTCCTTTCAAAACAAGCTCTTATACTTGAATCTCACCCTCCGTCCGCTAAGGTCAATCTCTGGAACCGGCCGAACGACATGGAGCAGTTGCTCAGCATCACCGACCAAAAGATTCAGGCCAAACTTCTGCATGGTTTGCATCGTGCGAATCCAAATAAAAAGCCGTCCCAGAATGCATTGGAACGCAAGTACTCCAGTCTGAGAGACACTACCCAACCTACTGATATTGATGAGGTAATATATTGGGTCACTGTGTATGTTGATCGCGACTAATCCCACTCAGGTTTGGTTTGCCGTACGTGTGCTGTTAGGCTAATACAATCACCTAAATCTTTCTGTCTCGTCTCCAGGGATGCCATTGTGGTAAAATACCTGTCTCAAGTATTGGCTATTCTACTCACCTACCACCCTCAGACGTCGGTGGAGGCTCTGTCGACAATGACATGCAGCACGCGCTTGCCTCCATCCCGCTACGTTGGATGGTCCGCGAGTGTTTCAAGACGAACAGCGGCATTATGTTCACCAGCGAGGGTCTTCGGGGAATCGGACTGGATCCCAAGACCTTGTACCCACTCGTGAAGCCCCGCCGACCCGCGCTGCCTATCGGCTCCGCGCAAATCCGTTCCATCTCATCGGACTCGAAGTTGCAGAAAAGCATCGGAAAAGAGTCCACGATCGCGGCAAATAGGGTGGCGCCCACTGCTCCCATGACCGAGGAAGAGAGGGACCTGAAAGACGCTTTGGCGCCGATTTATGATCAGCTGGATCTCGCATGGTGGTGGTGGATCCTTGAGATACTTCCGCTCAGGCAGCACTATCAGCGAGGCGATGATACGTGGGCGACGTATTTCGGCATGAATATGGGACAGGGGAGGTTCATTCCCAAGCAGAAGACAAACGGCATTAGGGTGCATCGAAGTGTAAAGACGCGGTTGGAGGCTGAAACTGAGAATGGTGCCAAATATAAGCCGAAGGCGGCCTTTGATTTGGAGCGAACTACTTGGGTTGATTAACTGTACATGTTGCGCAGATGGACTTGAATTATTTGTTCTTTCCCTTATCATGTCGTGCTGTTCTCGTGAGAGTATGTGGACTCAAACCCAACCACTGACCACTCAAGCTCAAATCTTGCCGGTTCCCGTTCTGTTTGTAGGGTCTAACGTAATTTTAGCTACAGGAAAACAATTGACTATGTTGAAAATAATAGGTATTTTATCTTCGAATGAGTGTCTATCGATATTCCACGTCCTTACAAGCGTTCGTATTCCGAACGGAGGTGATAAATCGAGTTGGCTGGCGTCTCTGTGAGACTGTTGGTTGGCTAGCAATATTATTTCCCACGGTTCAATTTGAGGTTGTCGTTTGATGGGGGTGTGTAATTGATCCGTTGAGCCTCACACGATCCGGAAAAGAATCAAAGATATTCGCTGAATTTAGATTGATCTACGCATCCACCATAGATATCATCCGGGCCATATAGTTCTGCATTCACCACGGTCGTCTCAATCGCCGCTTTGCTTCAGCACCTTGAGTTAGCACGGGCAGATGCAGTTCGCCGCGCATGTGGGATCCGAGATAATCGGAGGGAGCCCCATTCCCTGGCACTGGAATCCGAGTCCCTCGCAAAACTCGGTGTCGACGCCGCCCGTGCAAACGATGCCGAATATCTGGCACTTGCGGGCCTCGATGTCGGCGGCGGGGTCGCGAGCAGTCACATCAGCGATGGGCTGCCGGGTGTCAGTAATTTGAAGTGCAGGCGCTGAGGATGGTGCTCACATTTGCGGCCGCAGCGACGAAGAAGGCGGCAAGGAGGGTAGTAATGAAGTGCATTGGAGGAAGTGTGAGGGATGGGGGCTGTTGGTCTGCCGATGTGGAGCTGTACCGGAGGTTTAAGTAGGTTTCGGGACATTTCATGGATGGAACAAAGAATTTGTTTCAGAAATACTTAGCTCTCAATCAAAATGAAGTTCGATGTCCGTTCCGGAGTACTACTGCGTACCTAGATTGATACCATTTGGGCAAGTCGTAAATATAACAGACATCTTCCCGAGTCTTTTTTTAAAAGAAACATGAAACATTTACGAGATCCCGTTGTGATTTTGCCAACGGGAATGTTTGAAGTTCTTCCGGTCGATGCCCAATATAGTTGGTGGTGATCCGAGAAGGTGGAACGATAATATGGAAATCAATGTTGAATACAGTTAGTGATGACCATCGCCAACTCCTGGTTGGCATAGATGCAAGCGGGATGATCATGGCAGAGGGGAAAAGACTTGTAATAAATTCTGGACCATAAGCACCCCAGAAGGTTGAGAAATTTGAAATGGTCTTACTCGCTGGCGGACATGGTCAGCTTGGTTAGATTCTTGCTCACCTCCGGGCACTTCGCAGAGTCCATTTTTAAACCACCTCATCCACATTAAGAGATAGCGCCTGTATGTAAGTGGGCGCTTACCTCGTGGTTTCTCTGGCGCGCCGGCGATCTTTCCATGAGACACACCCGGCTCTACATTTATAACGGGACTTGACCTCTCCGTTGTACACCGATCACGGTTTCAGTGACGTAAACAGGCTAACGGTGAGGACAATTGTGGGAGTTTTATGGAGAAGGACTGACCGACGAGCACTGAAATTAGTATACCCCTGCTACCCTGCGACATACACCTCCCATTTTCTGCCTCGGTCCCATCGCGAGGTTCAATCGGGCTCGACGTATTTACTGAGCCGGGTGTAATAAATTCATTCCTGTCGAGCTGAAATGGGACACAGAACCCTCACCAGGCATCAGAAGAGATGTGTATCTCCCGCAGATCGTAGTCTTTGAACATTGAAGAGTGGAGACCGGCGATCTCGTGATTTCCGATGCCTTGTAAAAAGGGATACGCGGCGCCGAGCCGCAAAAGTTGTTCGAAAACGATAAAACACTCGCCGTCAAATCTCATCGCACACAGCTCTTGCAACTCGTACAATGTTCCAAGAGAACATCGCCAGTTTGAGAGGCGCAGTGTACTCGCACTTGAGCTGCCACGTCTAGAGCGCGTTTCCTGAAATTGAGTCCATCGTAGCTGCTGAGATGCTTGGAAGCATGGAACGATTTGACAGCAAGTTGACAGAGAACTTAGTCTTAGTCTTTAGTAGAAGTCACCAAGGAAGCCACTGCCTTCAAGCCAGAGGAGGAGGAATGACATAGCTCTGGGGATAGGACCATCTACACGACGTCGAAATGTACCGAACTTGCGATCTTGACTGATATGTGGCCGAGGATGAAAAAAAAGACAACGGTGGCGGCAGTGCAGTGGCGGTGTATTCCCACGCCGGCTGCTCTGGACTTTCTACTATGGCTTGCTTCCTGCCACGACAACGATTGTGAAAAAAAAAAAGGTGCCGACTGGTCTCAGCCCGAGTCGCGATATCGTGCCACATCTGGACTGCGTCTGCTGAGCACAATTCCGGTAGAAAGCTTCTGGCTCCAAATATTGCACTCCTGCTCTAAAAACGATGTCATGGCCCTCATCTTGGTCTGAAGCTACTTTCGCGATATCTGCCAGCCACTTCTCTCTCAGCACCAGCACTTCAGTGCGCCACATGGCTCGGTGATCCAAAATCCGCTCCTGAGTTCAGCCAAAAAGCAGTCAGACAGTACACAATTCTATCGCTTCCCACCTCGCAGTAGTCACTGACGTTCTCATATAGGCATTTCACGATTGTTTCGGTACTCTACGATCTAGCAACCTGCCGTATATTTCCATCTTTCGGCACCGGCTGGCCACTCGGCATGGAGCCGGAACAACAGTGGAATCGGAACAGTGAGAAAATCGTCCAATGGGTGTTGATGATGCGGCCAATGCTCACCGCGTGCGCTCCACATTAAAAAGCAGGTGAGTTGCCGGGGGATTCTGTTACGGTAACAACAGGTCTGTCTCCCTCCCCAGTCCTTGTAATGGCTCTTATTCATTCCCAGCGTCCAACTCGACACGATGCGTTCCCTTTATGCGGCTGCTCTTGTGGGTTTCCTCTCCCCTCTCACGCTTGGGTCCTCCAGCGGTGGCTCCGCCAAGGTTCTCGTCCCAGGCGGGTACCGTACCAACACCAACATCCACGAGATCCCCGCCGGGGGACGCCTTGCGCGCGTCGGGAGCGAGATTCATATCCTCGCCGCAAACGGCACCGTTGTTCATAAGGCCACATCCGGTGCCCCTCGGAAGTCCCAGCCCATCCCCGCGCGCGAATTTCGCTCTGGCTGGATCACCTATGCGTTCTGGTTGAATCCCGACTCGTCACCGGTCACGTCGTTCACGACGACGTGGGAGGTGCCAGCCATACCCGCAACGGATCACGGTCAGACTGTGTTCCTCTTCAACGCGATGCAGCCTGTCGGGAGCTCCGAGATCCTCCAGCCTGTCCTGCAGGTGTGGTCCAATCTCTATACATCTTCTCGTGTAAGCTGACACCCACGCGTACCAGTACGGCCCTTCCGCGGCGGGAGGGGGCGCGTTTTGGAGTGTGGCGACATGGCATATTGACAGTGAGATTGATGTTGTGGTGTACGGCTGACAGCTCATCGTCCACAGCGGTCAACACATTCTTCACGCCGCTAATCCGCACAGATCCCGGCACGGCACTGGACGCCGTCATCACCCTCACGAGCCAGGAGGGATCATCGTTTGGCTACAACTCGCAGTTCACCAACGTCGCGGGGACCTCGCTGGACGTCGGCAATTTGACCGAGCTCAACTGGGCTTCGGAGACGCTCGAGGCGTATGGCATAACGACGGAGAGCGATTACCCCGCTGGGTCAACGGTGCTGCATGATATTAATATGAAGCTGGAGAACAGTGCACCTGCGAATGTCGCATGGTCTCACGACAACGACGATGCGGATGGGCTGTCGACGAGTATAGACACGGACGGGGCGACTAACGGACAGATTACATTCGTGTATTAGCTATTCAGATCCTGAAAATGATCGTGTATTTCGTGCTACCATCTTGTACTACTACGCCGGTTGAACTCGACTGATCGCAACATCTCAACCACAATTGCTCACTTGTACCGACCTCATCTGAACAAAAAAAACCTCTCTCCAAAACTTTCTACGTGCTTTTCCATCGGTTTTCATTCCCCTCCAAACAGAACTTTTGGTACGCTTCTCGCCCGAGATGCCCGGCGGCAACCAGATTGAAAGCCCGGTCAAAGCGATGGCGAAAGTTATATTTGCGGCGGAGTTTTGGTGTGGATTGCAAGTGCTGTCGTCGAAGATCATATGTTGAATATGAACCACCAATTTTTGCAAGTGCCTGACATGACTGGAACAGACGAGAGACACGCCGCAAGACTTGACCGGCGTGCAGATCTAACCCATAGACCGGCCCTAAAGAGGGTGGAATTTCGCCTTTCACTTCTCACTCGCACAGTCGGTAAGAAAGTTGTAATAAAATTGAGAAGGTCACAAGAAGTTGTATTGATTTCCGGTACGGTACTGATACACAAAGCTGGCTGAACTACTGACTACTGAGGCGTAATTCAGATTAATGGGCGAGGAATTTAAAGCCACGACACAGCGGGACTAGATATCGCCCGAGATCCCCGAAAGAGGTCAAAATGAGTGGTTTCAGTGGGTTTTTGAAGGAAAGAGGCATATTGGGAAGTGTCTGATGTTGAATTGCGGAGGGGAATCGTCTGAAATGCGCAAGCGTACAGGAAATACCATCTCCTGGAAAAGATCAATGAAATGACACGGTGATCTCGATCGCGGGAACGCAAAGGTAAGAATTTTCGCACAACTGCTAAACTTGAAAGCTCAACTGAAAGTTCAACCTTGCTCCGCGGAACATGATCTATAGTATAATCGCTGTCGGCGCCGTAGGTTTGTACAGTGCAAGACACATCGGAGAGCGGGGGACACATACAGGTCATTTTGAAAGTCAACGCCATGTTGGCCTCTGGCGGTAAAAGCTTTGAAAGAAAAGCTGTCAGAACCGAAGAATGTAGGATCAAATTGGGGACACACTTGGAGTTTATGCCCGCTCGCAAGATTTCCATACGTGGTGTAATCACCTGTCACACGGCCGCTACACGGTGCATGGGAAATGCTGGTCATCGGAGGAACACGGCGGCACCTTGGGAAGGCCATCAAAACGGACCCGAGAAATCGAGCACGCACCTGCGACAAAACATCGCTCATGGGAACTCAATATATGGTTACAAGCGCCGCCGCTGCGCGGAGGTTGGCAAGTGCATGTGAACCGCGAACGCTTCCGTGGCTACAGTTTCATGAAGTAGGGTGTTGGCTTCCGGCGGCAAAAAATTGTGGAAAAAAAAAGCCGTCAGCGTAACGGAACATGCAAAATCCAAATGGGGATGCACCAGCGCGTGCATTTCATGTCGCAGGAGTAGTAGTCACCGGCGCTGCGCGGCGGCTTGTGCATGCTCGGATAGATTCGTACGTTGCCTTGCAGTTACAACGAGGTGTTGGCCTCCGACAGCAAAATTTCTATAAAAAAAAGGCTTCAGAAAGCCGTTGAAATAGAATGGAAAACCAGCACGCACCTGCAAAGAAACCCCGCTCGCGGGGCGACAATACATATAGTAGTTGATATTGCCGCTGCTGCGCAGCGGCTCGTGCGGGCTCGGATTACATAAAGCGCTCGGTGGATACAATCCTTCGAAAATGTAGCGGGGTATTGGCCTCCGGCGGCAAAATTTCTGAAAAAAGGGTGTCAGAATAGCAGCAAAAATTGAGATTTAAATGGGGATGTACCAGCGAAATCACAGGCGGGCTCAATTCACCGTGCTGTCCAGCGAGGCTCCTGCACAGTGCCTGGAGTTGAAGCTGGTGACACCGCAAATTCCAGCTTGAGGAAGAGGTTGGCCTCCGGCAGCACAATCTCTGAAAAAGAATCTGTCAAGAGAGCATCTAAATGCAATGGCGACGTACAGACAGGAATCGGTGTCGTATCCTCACGCGGCAGCTCTGACTTGGAAGAGCATGTCATACGGTGGATTGCATGTGTAGGGCATTGGCCTGTGGTAGCTTTTTGAAAGTGTTGGTGGTACGTGAGGAAGAGGCGTGGAGGGAGAGTCGGAGAAGGAGATGGCGGTGGTGGAATGAGTCAGGGAAACGTGGGGTGTTTGGTACTGTTTCCTCCGTTACCAACACAAAAAATAAGCGAGATCTCGGGTCTCGGTTAAAACCAGATGCCATCAGCAATAATGTAATGCAAGGGAAAAATTCACACCGTAGAAGCAATAAACACCTTTCTGGGACACTTAGGTACAGCAACAAAGCAGAAAACCATCCACCCCAATTTCTTTCTGGAATGCGGCCTGGAAAAGATAAAAATCTCCGAAGGTGTACCCCAACTGGCGGTGCACGACCAGCCATGAGTCAATCACAGCAGAAGAATTGCAAATCCATTTGAAGAACAGAATCCATAGCAGAATTGGGTATGCAAAAACGAGACGGCATGTGTGTGTTGCGGTCACCCGGAAGCAATTGATGCCGTTAAATTGCCGCTATCTTGCAGTATGTATTATTTTGCAGGCACATTACCTGAATTAGCGATGAGTGAGTCAATACGTTCATGCGAACAAGGTAGCTGAGCCAGAATCTTGTGCAAGCTCAAAAAAACGTGCCAGTCTTGGCGAGAAAAATCTGGCCAGGTGAGGTGGGCGGGAGGGTCTTGGTCGGATGGCCCCACAGCGGCAAAACATTCCTCAACTCTCACGCTGCTACACGGCGGAAAAGCACTTGTTGACTTGTTACGATGGTAGGGCGGAAAATGCGCCGGAGGTGATTACATAATCATGTGACATCATTGTTCATTTTCTCAAAAAGTCCAAACCTCCCAAATCCCAAACGGGAAAATCACTGATCTCGATGTTTCCGCAAACCAGGTTTTCCTGGTGCCTCGGGTCCCGTTACTGGTGCCCTAAGGCAAGTGAAATAGTGTATTTCCTGCGTATCCCAAGGCAAATCCGGCGCTATCTCACCGCCAGGGTTGACGGAATGGCGTCAACGGCAGTTTCACACATTTTCAAAAGAACCGGGTCTAGAAGCCTCGGGAAGGGCTTCCATCATTCCAAATCATTACCATCAATTCCGGTAGTTAAGCCGCGTATTTGGGCCCTGTTTTCAGTGCGGTAGAAGCGGAAACAAACCCACGCAATTCTAAATGTTCCCACTCTATCTCGCGTATATCGGCACCCTCTGGCATCAAGTCAACTTTGACCTTGGAAGAAGAAATGAAAAAGACTGTTTACACTCTCTGGGAGCTTAACGCCCGTCTGTTGTTTACAAACACGTCCCAATGCCACATTCAACCAAATCCGCTGTTTTTTGTTTTGGCTGCGCTAAAACGCTCGAATAGAATGTCTTGGCACTGATTAATTCCCGGATTGTATCCCACGTTACGGAAATGCTCCACACACTCTTATGCACTCCGCTCACACGCACTTGCGAATATTTTCCTGTCCTACCATAGGTGCTTCGCTTAATTACGGCCCCGCAAGTTCTCCGGGTGTCTTTGTCACCCGCTGAAAAAATTTTCCCACAAAACGTCGCTACGTATGCACATGTTGTCGCGTTGCTCAGCCCGGATGTGCGGATAACTACGTTCTGGGCCCATTTCTCTCTTCGCTTGCGGGAAACCCATGTCGATGACGCGGAATGCTTTATCAATCGGCCCTGCAAATTTCCTCCGTGTATCCGGTACCCCTTTGGGAAACAGATATATAAACCGCGAGCATTGCGCTACTCTCGCGCAGAGTCCTTTCCCACCAAACACCCCACTATGCCATCATGATCCCCCTCGATGTTCATCCACAATGGGCGAATTGCATATGGTGCCTCCACCGTATCTACTGCTCCCATGGTCTTTGTCACATCGATGGTTGCCTCACCTTTGAATTTCGCAATCGTTCGGCTTGAGTTCGGCATGGGTTGCCGATACTCTCACGATGGCCTGTGTTGGCATCACAGGTACGCTTTCTCTCCTACCATCATCACCACTACTGACTGGTTCGCTGTAGGTCTCCCCAGCCCATCCATCCGCGATCTACTTGTTTTTCCAGGGCAATGTCTGCTCTCAACTACCTCGCTGCTCGTCCCCGGCTGGAATTGCCAGCGGTGATTAGGATCCTTGACTCTTTCGTTTTCGAGGTCGGTGGATTTCCGTTTATCTTGAATATATTCTCATGCATCATGATTTCATTAGGTCTAATTTTGTCAATACGGCTCGTTCTGGGACCCTAGGCTACGCCACAATATCAGAGACCTGTGACGGTCTTGTGTGAGTAGGGCTGTTATTATCATCGAATACAACGTCTCTCTTTCGAACATTCACCAATCAAGTCTGGCATCACCTTCAGAAGCATCCAACGACTGCAATAATTGTCAGAGTTACTCAAGCCGTTCCCTCGCACTTCAGTTCAACCCTCAAACTCTCGCCGACTCATCCCAACTGCACAATCTCAAACTCAAGGCCGCAACTATCGTCAACTGCATATTCAGCGCCTAACATTCCTTCATTTCCACCTCTTACCAACTTTGTTCAATCAGTCATACTCGTGCATCATGCTCAATCATCCAGGCTACATAGCTTGAACCCGGTTCGTGGCATTTAACTTTGACTGATCCTACGACCGACATTCTTTGTTAGATTCCATTCGCTCGCAGTTCAACGCTTGTCAACGTACACCCAATGCTGAAATCATCGTACCCAACACATAACAACAAACTTGAGTCTCACCCGTCGAGCCCGAATCTATCTTCAGTGTATACTTGGTGCGTCCGAGTCCTTCCATACTTAACGCTTACTGACTTCGTCCTATCATACAACATACATAGTCCTCAACGCGTCAAAACTCGCTCCCAGCCGCTCACACTTCAAGTCCAACGCCGAGGCTATCATCAGCCTAACATCAGTGCGTCTTCATTTGCTTGGCTTCAACTCATATCGAACTCGTTCTTACTCAAGACAAGCAAATCGATTTCAGTCGCTCGCATTTCGCGGCCGAGACCGTCCTAAAACTAGTTGCGAACGTATCAGCAGCAGCTCAATCTGAATCCCAATCACCTGCATTCTCAGGCCTGAAACTCTCTTGCGTGCGTCACATTCTGTTACTTTCAACCCGTACTGACTTGGTTCAATCACAGTTTCCTCGTATATTTTTGCAACATCGCAGTCACTCGCCGTAATTGTGTTCAATTCCCCAACGCTTCGCAATCTCTATCGCAGTCCACCACAATCCAACGTTGAGACCATCTTGCATCGAGGATTCCTATGTAGACTGATTTGTTCGAAGATTTGATTTGACTGATCGCAGTCCAGTCGGTGCTCGCTCCAATACCCAGACAGAGGCTTTATACCTTATTCTGAGACCACAGGTCAGGGCTCGACGCTCAGTGTCACCCCTTGCCTGAACCGTTCCTTCTTTGCAGTCCGGACTGACTGACTGCGGATCTCCCTTCAGTGAGTTATAATTTCTTTTCTACTGTACATTGATACCATTCTGACTATGGGCTAGTTGCAGGTGATCGATGCTTGTTTCAACAAGTGCATGCATTTCCGCCGGTATCGATTCGACGCGGTGCTGGGTCGGTCCGCGTTCGGTCGACACGGAGGCGCACAAACGAGTTGACTGGGGAGAGCTGGAGAAGCTCTCAACGCGAGCGCGGCCGCGGCGGATGCGCGGCATGCGGCGCAGTCAGTACGCGCTCGCCCGCTCGACGTTAGGTTTCGTTCCGCGCACAACATCGATTCGTTCGTTCCGCGTGCGAGTTCAGTTCGGTGGGAATCCACACGCCGGCGCCGACTTGCGCTTGGTCTATACACGGACTCGAATTCGTTACAGCCCCACTCGCAAAATCAAGGTTGATTCTGCTACAGTTACTTCGCATGCTGACCTACTTTGATTTGTGCAGGTCTGTATTCTGTTCTGGGCGCGACTCTGTTCGTCTCGCTGGGAACGATTCGTCTTGGCTGACTGGATCCGAAACGACCCGCCTCGCCGCCCGGAACGACGCGAGGCGACGCGAGGCAGCGACGGGAATGGCGACCCGTTGACGGGGAACGACGCGCAGGCGCAACGGATCGCCGGTGCAGACACCTGCGCTCGACGGGCGGAGGCGTGCTCGACTGGCGCGGGATGGCCAGCCGCGCACACACAACGCACACCGGAGGCGCTGGCGTTTCTGGGTGCGCGGCATGGGGCATGCGGTAGGACGGCGGAGGGCGCTGTCGATGCGGCGCGGGTGTGGAGACATTGTATGCGGCACGGCACTTTTGAAGTGCGGGTGGACGTGGAGACCGCAGCGGTCGAGGGCGGGCCATTCGTCTGGATATATAGTTGTTGACATCGCATGTTTCTTGTCTATGATATATCGAGCTTGAAGGGTGGTGCAATAGGACGGTGTCAGTTAGCAGTAAGACTGTAGAACACAAGGCACGCACCTTGGCACGACAGACGGCGGCGGGTGGGTGCAGGACTTGCGACATTCGGAGTCTGCGTGGATGTGCAAGGGGGGCGGTGGGCAGCCCTAGAACTTGGAAGCCAGCGGAGGAATGACATAGCTCTGGGGATAGGACCATCTACACGACGTCGAAATGTATCGAATTTGCGATCTTGACTGATATGTGGCCGAGGATGAAAAAAAAGACAACGGTGGCGGCAGTGCAGTGGCGGTGTATTCCCACGCCGGCTGCTCTGGACTCTCTATGGCTTGCTTCCTGCCACGACAACGATTGTACAAAAAAAAGGTGCCCCTGACTGCTCTCAAGCACCTGCAGAGATGTTTTATCTGCCGCTGAAGATAGCTTCCTGCTGTGTGTGTGTGTGGCATGACTAGATTCCTGAGAAGCCCCCTGTCCACAATCGCACGACTGAACCTCTCGTTCGCATTCCGCTGCATCTTGCTGTGCTCATTGACGTTGCACTGCGCATAGTTCGCCGGGTGTATAGGTTTAACTCACGGTTTAAATCAAGGTCACTTGCTCCGGGTATGGCCGGACACCCTGTGGCCTTTTGGTCACATACATGCGTATACCTAGTGCGTGTTCACGACACTCCTTCAAGACTCGGTCATCCAAAAGTCCGCTCCAGAATTCAACCAAGAGCAGCCAAACGGTACACAATTCTATTGCTTCCCACCTCGCAGTAGTCACTGACGTTCTCATATACGCATTTCACCATTGTTTCGGTACTCTATGATCTAGCAGTCTGCCATATATTTCTATCTTTTGGCACCGGCTGGCCACTCGGCATGGAGGCGGAATAACAGTGGAACCGGAACAGTGAGAAAATCGTCCAATGGGTGTTGATGATGGCGGCCAATGCTCACCGCGTGCGCTCCACATTAAAAAGCAGGTGAGTTGCCGGGGGATTCTGTTACGGTAACAACAGGTCTGTCTCCCTCCCCCATTCCTTGTAATGGCTCTTATTTCTTCCCAGCGTCCAACTCGACACGATGCGTTCCCTTTACGCGGCTGCTCTTGTGGGTTTCCTCTCCCCTCTCACGCTTGGGTCCTCCAGCGGTGGCTCCGCCAAGGTTCTCGTCCCAGGCGGGTACCGTACCAACACCAACATCCACGAGATCCCCGCCGGGGGACGCCTTGCGCGCGTCGGGAGCGAGATTCATATCCTCGCCGCAAACGGCACCGTTGTTCATAAGGCCACATCCGGTGCCCCTCGGAAGTCCCAGCCCATCCCCGCGCGCGAATTTCGCTCTGGCTGGATCACCTATGCGTTCTGGTTGAATCCCGACTCGTCACCGGTCACGTCGTTCACGACGACGTGGGATGTCCCCGCCATACCCGCAACGGATCACGGTCAGACTGTGTTCCTCTTCAACGCGATGCAGCCTGTCGGCAGCTCCGAGATCCTCCAGCCTGTCCTGCAGGTGTGGTCCAATCTATATATATCTTCTCGTGTAAGCTGACATCCACGCGTACCAGTACGGCCCTTCCGCGGCGGGAGGGGGCGCGTTTTGGAGTGTGGCGACATGGCATATTGACTGTGAGATTGATGTTGTGGTGTACGGCTGACAGCTCATCGTCCACAGCGGTCAACACATTCTTCACGCCGCTAATCCGCTCAGATCCCGGCACGGCACTGGACGCCGTCATCACCCTCACGAGCCAGGAGGGATCATCGTTTGGCTACAACTCGCAGTTCACCAACGTCGCGGGGACCTCGCTGGACGTCGGCAATTTGACCGAGCTCAACTGGGCTTCGGAGACGCTCGAGGCGTATGGCATAACGACGAAGAGCGATTACCCCGCTGGGTCAACGGTGCTGCATGATATTAATATGAAGCTGGAGAACAGTGCACCCGCGAATGTCGCATGGTCTCATGACAACGACGATGCGGATGGGCTGTCGACGAGTATAGACACGGACGGGGCGACTAACGGACAGATTACATTCGTGTATTAGTCCTCAGCGCCCATCCGGTAGAAAGAACGAACCTGAACCATTTTTTTTCTCCGTTCGTTTGTGGTTGGTGGCCTTTCGCATGTTCCAAGTGTGGATGTGTCCGTCTGCATGGCACTACAGTATTCTGCAAAACAAGTTAAAGGGAGCAAAATTATTACTCTCCCGAATGACTGGCATCGAGTCCAGAGTCGGTTTGGAATTCAACCTAGCTTCGAACTGAGATGTACGAGGGTCTGTATATACAGACCTTCGATCGTACCGGAAGGAACTTGGGCTGAATACTTCGAGATTTTGTCCAGCGGAGAATCCCGTTGTTTATCACCGCCACCGATGATCCGATAACCTCCGCTGCCATTGCACCCAATCCTTTGATCTTGCCACAACATTCGATTCTACATTGCTGTATTCCCTCCAGTTTTCGCTGCATGCTCTTCTACAGTAGAGCTTTATACCACATTCCCCGACCGCACCGGTTCACGGCGAAGCTTTCTCCTTCAACAAAGCTTTCGAAACAAAGGACATTTGTTACGGAAATCAAATGTCATGTACGAAAACTTTGTTAGACAATACTTTGTCAACATCGAGACCGGCTTCATGATACTGCCTCTGCTTGACTACCTCGTCCAAATGGGTCCCTTTGTCATTGTCTTAAAGCCGCTCTATCTCGTGATGTATTCCCCATAGCTGCTTGGGTAGTCGACTCTGTTATCCTTTCTTCGTAATGGCCACAGGCCTGGACCGGCTCAAGCTGCCTACAACTCGCCTGGTACAGGACAAGCAGACAGTACGCAGAACTTCGATGAATCTCACATCTGACCAGCTCGACGAGGACAACATCCGCGGAAATCGAATAACAAATCTAGGGTCAAAATACAATCCAGATCTATGAAACTGAGATGCAGCGCCAGACACCGGATCATGGAACGGATATGTTACATACACAAAATTGCTGTACATTTGGGTGAGAGTGGCAGGCCGACACAACACAGGGTTGAACATGAAAGCAGAGAACTATGCGATGAGGAGCGGGGGGGGGAAATCACTGGAAAATGCGATAAGTACAACATGGAAGGAAGAAAATGACAACGGACCATGAAATCTGACCACGCGGGCTCCTCATCGGGATTGCGGACGGGAATGGGTGACGAGGAGGGCGCTGTGACACAGAACCGGACCTTCCTGTGGAGCGCAGAGGATACAAGCGACACGGGATAGCACTCGGATTCCTCCGACATGATGGTCAGCGAGATCTCTTCCAAGGCGACTTCTTCTGCGATGCAAACAACAGTTAGTATGACGGGATGTTGACAGAGGATCAAAGCGCACCGGTCGAAGCCTCATCAGATTTGTTTGCTAAATCGTCTGCAAAGGAAGTTGAGTATCCCCGGAACGCGATGGACGACGATGACGAGGATGTGCTGCAGTGTGAGTTGCAGGATTTCCTCCGTCCGGACCTTTTCAACGCCGATTTTGGAGGACAGGAAGAAACGCGTGGCGAGCGGATCACTGGTTGAGGGTGGCAGTGGTTTGGTTCTGGCGATTTGGACTTGAAGTGAAGTCCAGCCGAGATGGTAGCGGAAAGCGCCTTCCACAGAGAACGAGACGAGAGAGACGGGGCCGTCTGGGTGGTGATGGTGTTGTACATGTTGTCGATGAGGAGGGGATGGAAGCGAGCGGGAGAATCGCTCACACTTTTATACCAGTCAAATGCTGTACGCTTCTGCTTTGGGACCCCGACTTGGCATCCGCACATCGTCTATTTGGCGAGGAAGCACATTGTTCGTTGCGGGAATTCTGCCATTGGGATCGGCGCAAGAGTGGGCTGGCGAAATGGCGCATTTCAATGACGAAGTGGCAGTATCCACAGTGTTAGGCTCGAGATGACGGTATTCGCAAGACATCTGACTTTGGACCTCCGAGACTCCTACAGTATTCGCATGTAGCGGGGTGAGAAAAGAACTTCGAGCCCTGAGAGAATTATATTGGAGAAACCGATGAGTGACTTCATGTAAAGCAAGAACTCCAGTCGATGGGGATGTCCATAGCAGCTGATTCGAGAATAAAAAACCCTGGGAATGATCAGGTAATCGTTGCCCCAGGCTGCGGGAACGTGGGGTTCAGGAAAATGAAATAAAAATTGCTGTCGACACACCTTTGAAAACTGGGTGAAGAGGTGTTACAAAGACGGTGATCTGTATAGTAGAGTGGTGGGTCTGTCTAGTAGGGTGGGGTGTAAATACAAAAACCTTCAGTTCATACATCACACCCAAATCCGTCCCTTTTCACGCATCAAAATCCCTCAACCAGTGGAATCCCGGCATGTGCTCAGTCCCGATGTACGAGTCCCACTCATCCAGATTTCTGCGCAGAGATAGTCGCCTCCAATATCCATATCATGTCAATAATTACTCACCTGAAATTCGTCGGCGCCGCCATCCACATCGACATCACCTCTTCGTCCATCGGCATCAGGTTCATGTTTGCGTTTGCGAGGCCATTGCCATCGCTATCTTCGGCAGCACCACCGACTTCAACCAGGGTTTCCAAACTTCCCGTGCCTGCACGGTCGTATTGAGACGTGGCCAGAAGGATCTGCTCAATAGACATGTCGGCGCCTGCTGTTGAATTCGACATTCCCGTCCCATAGATGTCCCCAGCAGGCGACTGCTGTGTATTCGCTGGGAGAGTGGAGAGTCGGTGCGTGCTGAGCTCACTGTTAGAGGTGCCCTGGATTGCAGTTTCTCCCGTGAACACCACTTCAACGGTGTACGGTTTAGCTGGCAGGTCGAATCTACTTGGCGCCTTTGACCCGTTCCTCAAACAGTCGTCTCGCGAGCGCAGGGTGTTCATCAACTCCCAGCAGCGACCGGATGTTTGATACCTATAGCATAGTATAGGCTAGATCAGCCACTTCGCTATATATGACTCAGCATAAAAGCTACCGCGTCTCCCAGAACTTGAGCGCCTCCATTGCTGTGGCCACATACCCCAGCTCTTTGTTCACATCAATCGGCAGACCTATCCGTTTGGCACCGAAGACATTGAGGAGGAGTACGGCGCTGAAAACAAATGGCGCCAACTATGAAGAGAATCGTCTGATTGTATTATACATTATACAGAAAAGTATAATGGTACGCACTTGCATTGGCGACAGGGGCACACGGCGGAAGCGCTTCATCCAAACGTCAACGATAGGAATGGCGGAGCGTGCGGCGCGCGTGCATATCGCCAGGGATGGAAACGGCAGCGTGGTGGTGTGGATGTATGGCCTATGAATCTGCGGAGAAGAGTAAGCGAGAATCATCAAACAGTCGAGACTCTTGACCATTATCTGCAGCTGATAGTACATGGTGTGGAGCATGGCAGATTGGTCCAAGAAAACTCCGGTCCGATCGGGATCCCAGCGTACTTGAAGAAAAGAAATTCAACATGAGTAAAAAGTCGAAAAGCGGTGAAAAGTTACTTACGATGCTCTGGGAGGGAGTCCAGGAACTCGTTCATCGCCGAATCGAGGTTACAAACAGCGCGTTGCTCCCACTCGCTGCTATCCCAACCCATGAGCTTCTTGGTTTTGTCGGACGCATATAACCGGCGGATCGTGGAGTCCAACAACTCGCAGAGGCGGATGTGGTACACAAAGTATGCGAGGAGCGAGGGCTTCCCGGGCGGTTGTTTGAAGGCCTGTTCTGGATCAGGATTTTCCATGAACTCATCATCCACCATGAGGGGGAGATCAACGTCGTAGCTGTCGTGAAGATTAGCCCGTTTCTCGACAGGAAGGAAGGTAGAACGGCATACTCTTCGACGTGGGTGGCCGACGGGCGTCCGACAAAAGCGCAAATTGTTATATCCAAAGTGAGCAGACACCTAGATGGATGTTGCATTGAGATGAAGAATACGTTGCGATGCTGAGGTATCGAACCAGAATGCGCGGTTCCACAGTTCGCCCTCTATGGTGGGCTGGTCATCTTCGCGCTTTCGCCGATGTTCACCCCTGTCCTGGATAAAACGGATGCCGAGTCCCTACACCGGATGAGATACGGGTCTTCCCGATTAATATTGAGAGGACTTGCAAGATATAGCCACGAGCCCTGAGGCGAAGAGGTCCCATGCACATACAGGCCAGCAAGCTAAAATGATGCCGCAGTCAGAGGAGGATGGATATCGGGAATTGGACTGCAGTACGCAGTATAACTGAAATTCGTATAACGACGGTATGTCACGCCAAGATTTGCCGATGACTGGAAGCTGAACGAAAAAGATCCAGCCGGCGGAAAGAGTAGAGTTTGCTCCTGCAGCGAATACGCGAGGGTCATCGGAGTACTATAATGGAGGTTGTTAGAACGGGTTGAACGTCCATGGTACGCAAATGCACACCCGAGATGCCATAGCGAGAACAGCAAGCAGAAGCGCCCCGAACTGATGATCCCGGAGATGCAAGTCGTCTGTCACCGACCTCTCGAATGAAGGGCGGTGTAAAAGGGGAAGGGTTGGATGGACATTGGAGAAGTACAATTCCAGGAGAGAAGTAATCAAGTCATCATCCGGAAAGACATACTGCGGCTTCTCATCCGCCAACAACTCCCACTGCAAATACATCAGAAAATTGCTGTGATTCAACCTATGTGAATGAAACCCACCGGGCGAGTAGTCCAGTACTCGGGGCGCTTCCGTTCCGGAACAGTAGGGCGCCCCATGAACTCCTCTTTTGCCGAAATCGTATTTCTCGCAAGCAGGTAGACACTAGACTGGCCAAAGAACCTGTTTTTCCCAAACTCCGGTGCAACTAGCTTCATACGCTCCGTCAGCAGATCGATCGCTGCGTCATCTTCATTGGAAGGCGGTTGATCAGTACTTGAAGCATTGCTAGACGAGGCAGACATGATAGGCGATGTGCTGAGTAATGGTGCAGAATATTGGATGGAAGAGACGTCTGGAGACGGATGCCCCTGCGGGCCAATGTTAAACCGGGCATAGAAACGGAAAGAACAGGTACCTGGCGCAATTTCGATTTCAAAGTAGACACTTGAGACTTTGATTCTTGCACTTCGATATCTCTATATGGCGCACGATTCAGTCCAGGTAACAGTTTTGTAAAATCGCACAGACCTCTTCTTTGGACCTCGTTTGCGGTCCGGTCCAGTGTGTGTACATTCAACGTTGAGAGTGATGCAGCTGGAGCAGCGACCATCCGGCATATTCATGCTATCGCCTAGTGTGCGACGATTTGAGGACGCCCGTTTCGAGATTCTCGGAGCTTACATCGGACTACAAATTGAATTAAGATCAGTAGGCCGTCTCCTTGAAGAGAAGTACCGACTTTTTCTTCTGCGACAGATATCGCAGGCACGCAGCACTCGCCGCTTCTTCGAGCTTGGGTGACCGTAAAACACTTGACTATGCATGGTGGACGTTTCGGATAAGATCGGTGTTGATCGATGAGTAATTTATTTGGTACTGATGTGACCAGGTTATCCCCAAATAACTATGGTGGAGAGTTTGTTTGGAGTTTGTACTCTTTGAAATGTGGAAGTCAACTGCCGGCGGAAGTCCGCAATTAAGTAAACACTGGGATAAGAATACATATTGCCACTGGATGGAAATTGGCACCCATCACGGGTATTCAGATATTTCGACTTTTTTTTGCTGCCCAGTGGGACGATGTGGCGGTCTGGATTGTATTGGAAGTTGGGTTGGAGGATTAGACCTTGGATGCTCACCAGCGGAGTGCGTCAGTGATGTCGGGAATACGTAGATATTTTGAGCGAAGGCGTGACGCAGCAAAGGCAGTCGAATTCTGGAAGTTATGTACACCACCAGAATGTGGGTATCAGTGCGGTCCCATCCTAAAAGTACGTATTAGTGATAGCTCATTAACGATGATAATCGTGCTTTGTCTGGGTTAATGTTCGAGCTTTCAGGCTGAAAAAGTTCTATTCGGGCAAGAGACGTTCAAGTAAAGAGCCAGAACCGAGCATATGGATAGTGGTGACACGCCAACCAACCGGCTAAGCGCGAGCAAAATCCTATACTAGGTGAGCGGCGAACGGAGGGATGGAAGGGGCTTTATGTGCAAGTGTTTCCACCGAGTCAGCGCCGCGTCTGGCAAACCGCAAGGTCAAAATATGGACTGGGACGAGGACGGAGGTGCGAGACAAGGACGAGGACGAGGACTGAATGCGGAGACGGTCCAGGGGACGAAAGCTTAAGAATGAACCGTGGGACTTGAGAGCGAAAGACCAAGTGAATATATTGCAAATGCTAGTCAGGTATTTATACAAAGCAAAGTGGGAATTTAGCAGAATAAATGGAGTAGTTATCGGTGCCAAGACGTCGGAGAGTGGTGGTAGAACGCGTCCGAGACCAGATTCGAATGAGAGTTGACAGAAAACGAACCTCGAGGCGAGTTGCAAGTGATTTTAGAGGAAGTGCGAGCGAGTCGACAGAATGGCGATAAACGCGATTGGTTGCAAAAGAACCTCGAGGCAAGGTATAGGTCGGTGGAGGAGATTCTCCGAGAGCCTTGAGGCGCGAGAAGTACGCGTTCGACGCGTGAAAAGGCGATAGTACAGCTCTGGTACAGCAAAAGTCGTGGTGGAAGTCTGGAAGAGAAGTGACAGCCGTGAATGCTGTGCTCGGGCCGTTCCGTTGATTCGGCGCTAAAACCGGAAACCGTTTCCGGTATTGGCGCGCATGGGTACACGTCAGTGGTTACATGTAATTCCAAAGCGACTCATAACTCTTACCCTGCACAACATCATTACCACTCGACTTATAATTGTCTCAATCTAGCTGAATATCAGACTTTGAAATCAAGGGAGGTATGGGGGCATTTAGTATGGCATATCGGATGCCATCTCTGGTAATAATCTCTTCGAAACCGTTCATCACTAAATGAACTTCCAATTTACCTTACCTTCAGTGTTACCTACCACCACAACCACTTCCTGGAGATCAACTCCCGAACTCCTTCCCTCCGTTTTGGCACGCGTTTCTCCTGTCAGATAGATTATTTTCAAACTGAACCTGCACATCTACTCCAACTTCTTTGAAAATGTTCTCGTCAGTGCCGTAGACTCCCGCGACGGTGCCCAAGCACTTATCGAGGACAACCGGTTCATAAACGTACGCGCGATGTTCCATCGATACCCCGCTCTCAGACTTAACCGCCTGTCTCTTCGCAGGTCGTCAACCCGATCGAGACCATGCTGAACGGCGGATTGTAGGCTGTTTCTGCTGCCATCTGCCTTTCCTCGCCACTCATAATATGATTCTAGCGTTGTCCAACGTAGCAACGTCTCCACGAACACCACGCTTGGCGCTGTGAGTCCACGCTGCCCCGTTTTCTTTTTCACACAATATCAACTTTTGGTTATAGCTTGATGCTGGCAGCCTGACGGGCCTTCCTTACGCATACACTGCGAAAGCGGCGGCCTCGATTCCCGCAATTTTCTGCGACTAGTGCGGGCGCAGGCAAGGTCACCGGCCTATGGATATAAAAAGTCCCACTGCAGATACGGAGTGTGCAGGCTGTATCGGACAGGATATGGGAAATGTACAATTGTGTGGCGAGTCAGAAACCAAAAATTTGCGCATATATTCTATTGAAGTCGATGTGAGTGCAACCGCATGCATAGGGAATGCTGTGAATATTTTTTCAAGCACAAAGGGCGCGAAAATTGTCTCTCTGACCCGAAGTCTGACAAAAGAAATGTGTAGGCGTTTGAATAAGCTGTTGGGTGGCTTTAAGATCTCACTTGACTTGTTACATTTTGGCGGGGATAACGCTTTCGAGCCGTGCTCATTTACTGAACGGATTTGAAAGCCCGAACTTGGAAGCATCAACAGCGGAAAAAGTCGAGGTTTTTCAGTGTGTTGGAAATAACGCGAACAACCGAACCTCTCGCATAGATCGCAAAACCTTGACCAATAAATTCCCCTCCTGTTTCGAACTTTGACCAATGAATCGGCCGATGTCCTCAAGTTCCTTTCTTTTTTTCGAATTCAGGAACACTTCAAGGCGACTATTGGTGACGGGGACCTACTCAGCGATTACTCCTCTTTCCACCATCCTACATTTCAAGTTTCAACCGAACCGGCGGCCGGATGGTCCGTGCACGAGCACCTGACCGTGAGCGTGGGAAATTCTAGCTTACTTATAAGCCCAGTGGACGCACTTTTTTCCCTTCGATTCTTCCACAATCAAAAACGCCCATGATGAGAACCCCCGGTGCAGTGTGATGAGCCTGGCCCCCATGCGCTTGCGTGTGCGGTGGAAGGCGCTGACCTCGCCCGTTCGGCACCACTCCTTGTTACAATATAGGGACGGGCTGAAAATATCTGACGGCGTTCTTGACTTTGGATGAAGGATGGGATGGGCGGGTCGAATGGCAGCTAGAGGGATGTATTAGGTGTGTCATGTCGTTCCCATGTTTTCGTATTCTGCTGACCTCGTCTGACAACAGACTGCCAATGTAATATACTTTATTGACCTTTGGACTCGTCAACTCTCCAAGACACTGTCAAATTTTCATGGCCTTTTCTTGACCAACATATGATACGATTCGAATCCGAGAATCTCCTCGCGTATCAACACCCTGACCCCCGATATCAATTGCGTCTACTTTTTTTCTTCTTCCTCTCGTTCACCTTTCCTCCGTCAGGTGTGAAGAATGATCCTATGAGCTACCCAGAGAAAGCCTTGGGGCAGACATCGACCATCTATCATCACCATTTGACCTTTCCCGTAGCGCAGCATCGGTCTTTTCGACTGTAGGCTTGTAGGCTTTCCTTCCTTCGCTTTGGCTTTCGTCTTTTTCTTCTTCTTTTTAGAGAGACCCACTTCTTCCGAGCCAAGGGAAGCGATGTGAGAGGCTGCCAGTTTTAGAATGATAGCAGAGCCAGATGGCACTGCCGGCGCTGTTTCGTCCTTCGGGTAGCCGTATTCCAAAACTTCCTTGCTCTTCCAACAACGATGAGAGCCAATCAATACTAGAAGGCAATCGGGAACACACCGGACCCTTCAACTGTTTTGTGCCGTGCTTTTTCCAACCCTCAAAGATGTGTGGTCTCTCGGCGACCCGCTTCTCCTTCTCGAAACCCTCTGAGTCAGCCCCCCAGTACAATGCTCTCCATTTAAGGCTGAGCCTTCCCCATTTTTTTCGCACTGGCATAGTACGCACAAAGCCGCCACGCATCCCACGCACGAGCCTCGATCTGGCCGGTGTAACCTTCCTCGCAGATAATCAAAAGCTGCTGTTCGATCGCCTTTAGGAGCAACTGCGGGTGGTCCCTTCCGAAACGCGAAGGGAGGTCCCGGACGAAATCGTTGTACGCAAAGATTCGCTGATTAGAGGGCCTCTCGCTCCGAAGCAGGACGAGTGCAGCCTGGGCAAGAGCACTCGAACCCAAAAGTTCGCCGCAGATTTGGCAGAGGATCTTCGTAGTTCGCGACGTTTTCCATGTATGAAACTTCGATCTCCTGACCCTGGTGGATGTCTTTCAGGGCGCGAAGTTCTGAGAATCGAGATTGGTGACGACCGAGAAGTAATGAAAGATCGACATACCCTCTTCCCCCCTAGTGTCATTCCAAACGAAGACGGCGTTCGGGGCGCCCTTAGGCGAATGGCACGTATGGTTAACGCGGCAGATAGTCTGATAGAGGCCACTCGCAAACTTCCGTCCTGCTTTAAAGCAGGGCGTGAAATGTTTGAGACGTCCGAGATCTGGATCCTCCGTCTCCTCGCAGGGGAAGGAGAAGAAGAATTCCAGATCTCGCTGGGATAGGGTAAGTACAGCATGAAGGACCCCCAATTCATCGAGGCCAGCAGGAAAGGTGATTCGCGGCTTTTCAGAGACAATTAAGGTGCCTCTACAGATACGTTCTTTGGCAATGACGCCCTTGCCCTTGCTTTGAATATCGGCAACTGCGATGCGAGGGAACTTGGTGGAAGTCATTTCGTGTAGAGCAAGGAGCTAAGGTATGCTGTGGGCGGTGTGAGGCGAAGACACGTGGCAGCGCTTCTGGCTATTACTACAGGTAGGTCGCAAATTGGTCGTGATGAGAAGGGAATTTGTGGGTTGGGCGCCTATTTTGCAGGGGTCCGGTTCTCCATTTTACGATTTCAGTAGGGGTTGCAAATTTCATCTTCAACATCAACGCCGCCACCGATAAAGGGCTAAAGCCAGATCGCTCTCACACCCGTCAGCTGCGCGTTCAAACACTCTACCTGGAATATCCACCTCGAACTTGATGTATCCTTGTGGGAGTCAACCAAGTTGCATAGAGGTAGCGAAATTTGCAAAAGGGTGTAATACTGAATGAAGTGGGTGTGCTCCAAAAACAATCGTATAGTCAATGAAAATAATAATATAATATTCAGTAGACACATAAGTAATTAGGACGAAGCTCCTGCCGTCCCAGGCGCAATCGTATTGAACAGCTCCGTAACTTTATCGTTCAACATCTTTGCCAAGACCTCGCGCATTCTATCCTGCGGGATCGCGGGAGCAGCGGTTGTGGTTCCCTCAGGACTGGGTTTGGCGCCGTCCGCCGGCGCTGGCTGAGCTCCTTTCACAGGATGCACCCCATTCACAGCATTGTTGTAATCCTCATCAGGGATGAAGAAGTCGTCGGGCAGCGCGGCCGGCATAAGCTGTGCGTCGTCCGAATCCGTTTTCTGGATCATGTACCCCAAGATCTAGAGAGGCAAGAACCGTGTCAGTTATACTCCATCAAAGAAGAGTGAGCCCACCTGCGGGCCAGGAATCTTTATGATATATCCATTGGCGTATGACTGGAAGCTGCTCTCCGTCGCCGAAGAACTGCTCGAAGTGCTCTTCGAGTACGAGAAGCATAGGAAGCCGCCCGAGGACGCCGAAGACGCTGCATCCGTCGATTTCGAATCCGACGTGTTCGTCGCGGAGTGGGTGACGCGCACGACGATATCTTTCGCAATTAGGAATGCCACAGGGAAGCCGGGCATGATTCCATGCACGCCCTTCGTCGTGTCGTCGACCCACGAGATTTCATTGTTAACCTGGTTCGATGTTAATCATTTTTGGCGTGAAACAAACTATCCCGAGTCATACCTTGTAGAACGCCTTTGACTCTTTGAAGAATTGCGGCTGGAACCAGCCACCACGGTCGACGGTGACGAGCGTTGCGCGGAATGCCAGATCAATTGTGTCGTCCGTGGCCGCTGTGGAAGTAGTCGATGCCCCGGAAGAATGAGAGGAGCTCCCCGAACCCGACGCTAACCAGAGATTGCATGACCATTGCTCAGACTACAAATTACTCGTCAGCAGAGAATACACTGAAAACGATCATACTACTGACCGAGGCGTCGGAATGATCCTTGGCCATGCCTGAGCGAGACGAGGTGCTGCTGGTGAGGGTGATCGTCTGCCAACGACTTCCACCTGACGTGCTCTCTTGAGGCAACTCGACGGGCGTCGACGGAAGGGTTTCGTTGGTGTGGTCCGGAGGCGCGGCAACGGTAACACCACCCGTGGCGGATGTGAGAATCTGCCATCTGGTCTGCAGTTCCTTCAAATCGCTGGTGAGGGACTGAATCTGAAGCGTGAGTTGCTGCTGCTGCTGCTTCGTGTCGGTCGCCTCAGCTAAAGCCAACGCAGCGTTCATCTGCGACAGCGCGCGGGACGACGATGTGAGGTTATCCTGCGCCGCCTTGACCGCGTCCATCTGAGCCGGAAGTTGCGCCAGCACACTTTGCGCCACACCAATCTTCCCCGCCAGCGTCGTCGTATCTACCTTCCCCATCGCGTCCAGGCAGGTATTGGCCATCGAGATGACGTTGTTGGAGTAGGTTTGGGAGAGGGTGCTCTGAGCGGAATCCAAAGCCGTCTGCGCCGCTTCAACCTTGTTCCGCAATTCAGTGGGGTCCCCTTTTGAGCCCATTTGTAGGGATATTAACTGTGAGTTGAGTGTATCCAGTTGAATGGATTTGGCATTGATTTGAATGCGAATAATTTCGGGGTCTTGGGTGAGATCTTCCATGGTAAACGAGGTCGAAAGGCCTTCGAACCAATCCAACGGCGTCATCTGCACTGGGTAGACTTTCATGCTGCCGTCGAGAGAGGACATGGCGGCCTCGCGAAGAGAGTCCTTGGCGTTCTGAATATTATCCCAGTGAGAATGTGTACTTGAAATTACGTGGTTCATGCCATACCTGAAGTGCTTCTGCCGGACTGGCGATATCCAAATAGCCCATATATTCGCGGACTGTGTGCGAATAGCCACGGACCACCGCGTCAGAATATTTGGCGGCGAGTTGCGCCTGACGCGTGGCCGTGATGTGAGCAAGTTTGCGCGTGAGATCGTTTAGCGCCTTTTGTGACTCTGGGGTCCCCATATCTGCCTGAAATACGCATGAGAGAAGTTGATTGTCGGCGGATTGAAAATTACCTGGCTCGCTTGTTTAATAAGGGCATCACGCTCAACCTCCCAGTCCTGTTTAGCGTACAGGTATTCGTTCATGAGGAGTTCGCTGAGCTCGATGCGATTCAACGTCTCGCCATTAATTGTCGGTTTGCTCGAAACATCAAACATGACACCCGGAGATAAAACGGACGCCGGCGAAGGAGTGACCGGTCCAGCTGTGTCGTCCGTGAGACAGTGCGAATGGTGTGAGGCCAAATTTACACACCAGAGCTCGCAGATTTTGTGCCCATGCTCACGGCCACGGCGTTCGCCAAAGCTTGCTCGCGGGCCTGTTGCCGTGCCATGATATCAGTGATCCATTTCGACATGGGCACGTCCTTCATCAGCCATTGCCGAATCTGGTCTTGTTGCTTGGCTAACCTGAAGGTACGATGTCAGGAGTGCTAAAAGGTTTGTACGAATAAATATTTCAAACCCGTTTTCGACATATTTGGGAAGTAAATTATTCAATAGCTGAAAAATTCGTCAGATGCAGAAAAGAGAGAGAGAGAGAGAGAAAGGTTTGCCTGTTCGTATACAATGGATAAGTTTGTGCCATTCGGTCCGCCAACGTTAGCCGCCAAATCGTACAGCTGGTCAACGAGCCGAAATTCGGCCTCATTGACAGCGGTCGGTTTCACAAATTGACCATAAATGCCTGCCAAGGAAGTATCCCAGGCGTAAGACCCCTGGTCGAGGAAACGTCCGGGGAATTGAAGCGTGAAGATCTGATTCCCTCCCGGATTAAAAAACTGCTTCAATGAGTTCACCAGCTCGAGGAGGAATCCAGGCGCCTGATATGTGGGTGCGCTCGTCGCACTAGCCGGCGCGGCATCTCTGAGAGGCCCTCCTGGGGACTCGATGCCGTTGAGTGGGCGCTTTGAGAGGCGAGGATTGGCGTGGAAGTTCATGGCGATGTCGGCCCACAGACTGCTGACCAGCGCAGTGTCCACCTTATCACCGGTACCAACAGCTGCCACGGCGCGACCGAGGAGACGTGTTTTGTCTGTGGCATTGAAATTAAACGCATCGAGGGCCTGTGCGAAAAGCCCGTTGGGAAGGCCATTGTCTGGGTAAAGTAGCTACATAAATAGTTCAGACGTCAGTCAAAAATCATGGAAAAGCCACTGACCCGGAGCATATCCAGGTCGGTATTTGAAGGCATTTTGTTTAATGCGGTCTTGATGGTAGCATCTGCCTTGTATGGAATGTCTGGGTAGAGCATTATGCTGTCGGGATCGAACTGGAGAAAAGGTTGATGCGCAGATACATGTAACAACCATGAAAGCTCACCATCGTCGCCGCCAGATATTGAGCTATACTTCCACCGACTGCGAGGTTGGCCTGAGGAGAGTCATGCTCATGATACAACCCTGACAAAGAGGGAAAAGATAAGAGGAAGAAAACAATGGTGTACTCATGAGACGAACCCATTACGTGGCCAATTTCATGCCACAGCGTAAAGTTGGCGAGGGCCAGATCATCAGCTTTGACTTCCGCCTCACTGTTGAGTGGCTGCCCCCCAAGCCAGATGGTCGACCACCGCTGTCCGGCGCGGCCGATCTTATCGAGCGCGGGATCAAAAGCCAAGGTCATAGCGGTCTTGCCATACGCCGCCCAGCCACGGGAAGTCCCGGACTTGATCTGTTTTGGCTGTCCAAAAGAAAAGCGCACGTTGCACAATCTGCGTGAGAGGGGATCGTCGAAATTGAAGCCCCGAATATCCACCAGTTGGAATTTGAGTGAGGTATGCGCCATGTATACTTTCAGAACCTCCGCAACGCGTGCTTTCCGGAAGTCTGTAACCGCGCCTGTTGGGTCTGTGTTGTCGAGGAATCCATATGTGATGGTATCGTGTGGGACCCAGAGCGATCTTTCGACAACAAGGCCGTGCTGAATATCGGAAGGGGCGTTCGGGTCATCTGCTGGTGGCACTGCGGAACACAATGCAAGTGGCCCCATGACAGTCGAATCCGCTAGAAAAATGTAACATCAACAATATTCTACGGGAGACAAGAAAAATGGACTCACTTGGGGACGTCGGTGTCGCCGCGCCATTGGCCGCCCCGTTGTTGTCCGGGGAAGTGCCGTTAACCGGCATAGTATTTCCGGGTGGCGGGGGTGAATTCACACCGTTAGGTGGCAACGCCTTGGTGCGCGCGGCGACTTGGAACGCGGTAAAGATGGCGCGGACCTTCGTAGTGTCACCTTTGGCATTCTTAATATCTTGGATGGTCGCGGCATCGACGCCGGACACTTTTAGCGCATAATCAAGCGTCCATGTTGGGGCTGACGCGTGTGGCACGGGGCGACCATAATTGATCACCATGTACGCTTTGTCCATGTCAGAAAGGGCGTCATTCGGAGGAACGTCCTGGTGCTCCAGATTCATCGCGGCTGGCATAAAGTACCTGTGTCGCATTCAATAAAACATGGCGACGAGAGCCAAGTAAAAAGTACGCACATCATGATTGAATGAATATCGAGTGCGCTATAATTCGAGACGTCCCTGGCATTGTAAACATCGATAATTTTGGGTGCTTTGATCAGCGGGAAAATTCGGACGAGAAAAAAAGTTGTACACACCTGGGACTTGATGGTTTCCTTGTTCCATCCTTGCGTCGCCGCATAATATGCATATACAGCGTCCTCGTCAAGGTGAAGTGTGCCTGCGCGGGCAGGGCTCTGATGCCTGGACGAAGCGTATATCTAGCCCAGAAAACACAAGATTTTAGACGATTCACTTACTCGTGAAGCAAGCCTATATGGGAGGGATGCGTGAGGAATGCGGATGAATGGACAGCATCCGAGCTCACCGAGTGCATGTCCGAATTCATGCAGGATTACCCCACGATCGTCCTCAGATACAGTCGCGGTGTCCTCAACCCACCCGAGATTCATGGTGATTTCCGAGCTGGAAACGGAGAGGTTCACTTTTCCGACTGAAGGAACGATTAATGACGTTCGGGGAGTGGCGCAGACAGGAGAGATCACCGTAGCTCCAGGATCCCAGTTTGGGGTCAAACGAAATCCGCAATGTTCCGACCGTGGCACGCTCGAAGGTAATGTTTGCGTAGGGGAACCTGGCGTAGCCATAAGCACATAAAATGAGCAATTGAGCCTCCGAATTTCCTTACCATTCGAGAATGACTTTGTCAACCTTGGCTTGTTGGTTGGCGGTTCCTCCGGTGTAAGAGTATGTCACCGTCTGTGAATTGTAAGGGAGTGCAGGACGTTGGCTAACGATTAGCTTACTGCACCGTTTTCCCACAGCTGGTCGAGCTTGGTGACCACAGCGTGAGCCGCAGAACTGGCCGGCGTGCCACCAATGGCTCCGATTATAGTTTCCTTGCTGACGGACGAGTTCTTCTCGCTGTCCGGGACGGCGATAGCACAAGTTTTATACTGAGAGATATCGGTCATCTTTGGTCATTCAAAGAAAGAGTAATCGAGAGTGTTTGAAGATCGAAACCGAAGGAAGGTTCGCCATTTATACGATTTAGAATACAGCAGCAGAGAACAGAGTTAAAGACGGTTCCAGTATGGCGGTCGGAAAGAACTGAGTTCCGGGGCGCCAGGTACAGAAGACATCTCAATAGCAAAGCTGATACTATCCGGGGCCCTCACGCCAGCAGGAGGGGGAATGCGTCAAGTTCCGGAGAAACACCTAGTGATGTCCAGGGCCCGGCCTGAAGCCCGGAAGCCCGCCAAGCCGGGCCCTAGAAGCCCGAGCCAAGCCGGGCCCGACAGCGGGCTTGAGCGGGCCTGGGGCTTGGGCTTCAAGTCTTCAAGGCCCGAGCCGGGCCTCGAAGCCCGGGCTTGTGAGTATGAGGCGAAGATAACTTTTGGCCACTGTATTTGAGTCAAAATACTGTGGAATTTCGATCCTTGATCAGATTGCAAGTGGTTATGAAGCTACCCCCCGCAATGATTGAAAACAGCAAGGTATGCGGCACCTGTAATGTATTTCAAAAATTCAACATGGGATCCCAAAATGGAAATTGTACCATTTGTGCGTGAAAAAAGGCGAATGGGAGCTCACTGAATGTTTTGAGCCATAATTTAGACCCCCTTATAAATCAAACCACGATTTACACACTTGTATGCATGTTAAAGGTGCAACAAAAAATCCTCTGGCAAGCCCGGGCCCAGGCCAAGCCTCGGGCTTGCAAGCCCTGTTTGGGGCTTCGGGCTTGGGCTTGCAATTCTCAAGCCCAAGCCGCCTCAGGCCGGGCCCAAGCCCGGGCTTCCAGGCCGAGCCGGGCCCTGGACATCACTAGTTTCAAACACCAATTCCTGTGTCCAGAAGGAGGAAAATACCGGGTTCACCGAGGATCCTCGAATAAATTGGGTTAAGACCGTGGTAATTAGCCAGTACCTAGCGAGATCTTTATCGGTTCTTAGTCGGTCGACAATGATAAATGTTAGTCTGTTAGTTACCGCGCCCGTGTTACCGTAGGGTCGCCTTATTATGTAAGATGCCTTTTGGGGAAGGTCACGTGTATGGCGGTGAGACGCGACTTGGACGCGTCGTCGACGACACAGATCCATTGAGGGAAAAAATTGGAGACAAATCATCTTCCAAATGGTGGTGAATGTTGCCTGAACTTACGATTTGATAACTGTGGCTCTTGAATGCAGCAATGGTGCATCACCACCAGAATTCACCCCTACAAGCCGCATAAAATCATTCAGTCCCCAAAATGAGCCGCAAAATCTCCGAGGTACTTCTTCAGGCACCCATAGTAAAATTCGAAAGTTCAAAGTTGGCATGAACTCAAAGTCGCGTCAAAAACGCGTCGAAGTTATGATTGTTTGTGCAAGCATCGCACATCATTACATAATAACCGGACCCTACGGTAATCATAGCGCGGTAACTAACAGACTGAAGAACGAGGCACACCGGAAAAAGAGATAAATCAGCGTGGCTGAGAACGTTCCTAAAGCTGTTAGTTTAAGCGGTAAATTTAGTATAACTGAAAACGTACCTGAAATGAAAGGCTTGAGCGGCGCTGGATACGTTGCTGAATTCCTACGAATAGATGGCGAATTCAGCGTGGTTGAAATGCTGAATCTCGGGAGCACTTACGGTCACGCTGATTGTGCTCCTGAAACTCGAGGTTTCAGAGTCCGATTCAGTGCCGCTGAAACAAAAGGATTCAGGAGCGCCTAATTGGACGCTGGAAACAAAAGACTCGGCACCGACTCCAGCATGCCTTAAGTAATCAATTTCGGGTGCCGATTCGGGACATACCGAAACTGCGTCTGAATCCAACAGCTTCAGCACCGCCGAAATTAGCCCGCGGGTCACCCTAGGGTCACTCCAGAGTGAGGCGAGGGTGACCCGGAGGGTACAAAAATTTTCAAACCAATATTATTGTAAAAATTAAACAAAGTATACAAGTAGACAGTCTAGAGCCTGGAACAACTTCCGCGTGCCGCGCACGCAGAAACGGTGGCGGATTCGCCGGACGCTGTGCGTGCGCGGCTCCCGCTAAGCGCACTAAATAAGATAAGATAAGATAAGATGAGATAAGATGGTTACAAGATTCGCGTGCATGCCAAGGATGGAAAACGGTCTAAGCGTTGAATTTTGAGCCCGGGTCGTAAAAAGGAAAACGAATACATACGTTTCGACACCTCCAACCGCTAGTAGTCCGACCCCCCAGGCTCCAATATTTCCATCGCCGACCTGTCTTTTACCGCTATGTACGTCGCTCTCGCCCATCGTTCCCGCCCTACTGAACCGTTCCAGGACGCGTGGGACGTACCCCAAAGCTCGGTATTACGGTGGGGACGCCGCAGGAGCCGTTTATGTCAAAAGCCGCCGTGCCAAACGCACTACCCGCCCGTCCCAGACCGAACGCCTCCCTCGCGACATATCCGACCTCGAACTCAAGGTCGGGCACGCCAAGAACCTCCCCCGGCGTGTCCAGCAATATCGCAAGTGCGAGTCCGACGCCCAGGAGATCGTCTGGCACGGGTTTTTCTACGCCGAGCGCCGGATGCATGTCGGTGAGTCGTTTCCTCCCCTTCCACCTCGGGACGCTTCATCTGTCCCAGAACGGCGCATCCACCTTGCCCTCGAACGACACGGGGCGGTTCGCATTCGCGGCGAGTGCCGGGGCTATCCTTGTACGACCCACCACCGCGAATATTTCACGATGAAGACGATCCGGAAGCGCGCCGAATTCCTGCGCCTTTGCCGGGGGGAGTTGAGGGCCGCAGGGGAGAAAGATTTGAAACTGTACGTCGTTTCCTACTCGTTCTGCTCCACCTTAAAACCTCCCTCAGGTACCCTATGAAGGACTGGTACCGTATTTCCAAGTCGCGCATCCGCAAATCGCGCATCCGAAAATCGCGCACTTGATTTGCAGACTCTTCCCGGACTTTCTTGAAAAGAATCCAATGCTGCTATCTTATGTACCATATGTATAGAATACACAATGCGCAATTCGAGCGTACGAAACGGCGCCCTTGAATGTAAAATCGAAAGATGTGGCTCGCGAACCTGGCGCAGATGCCATTCCGGCTGCAGCGGCGCCGAATACGTCCAGAAAACACTACCGCCTCGTCACAATAGGTAAAAAGGTGCTCACCCCGCCGGCGGGGGGGGGGGGGGGGGGGGGGGTCGGGGGAGCAAGCAGAGTTTCGGGGCAATGGTCACTGAAGGGATCGATTTGCCAGAGGCGTTGGACGGAGAGTGGATTTAACCGAGGCGGGAGCCTGATGCGTTCTGCGTGGGTTTCGGGCGGCGAATCGACCTTCTCTGCTGCTGATTGGCCCTCCCGCCCTCAACCCCTCGTACTTCCGTCCGCACGCATTTCTGACGGTCTTCGGATTCCCGGCCGGGAGCATCCTGCGTGCTGCTCTGGGGACCGCAAACCCGCCCGCTCCCTCGCGATCTTCGACACGGCCCCTCCACGCCGCGTCTGCAAGCCCGCTGAAACAGCGCGAGCATGGCAGCCAAACAGCGGCACATGGCATGCGAGACGCGGGATAGGCGAGTCTGCCGGGACAGAGTGCGCGGCTGAGAGGAGGAGGGCAGGGCCGGAGTTTGCTGTGAGTGCGGCAGCGCGGGCGGGGCCGAGTAGGGATTGAAGCGCAGGTGCGGGGCATACGTGCTCATCAATGGGACATCCCTCGCGCTCAACTGCATACAACGTCGGGAGCCCTCCGTCGCGATGCGGACCGTAGCTTTGAGAGCATCCGGTCAGTGCGTCCAATCACTCTCTCAGATCCAATCTTCTCTCTGAAAGTCAGCAGCTTGACTGAACGTGCGCGCAGAAGACACACACCAAAGCCATCCGACGCATGCCCTTCCACCATTCAGAACCCCCGAACGCGTTCCCAGCAGCACCCTTCCCTCCAACGCGACCAAACTCTGCAAAACACATCAGCGCAACCTCTGACTCAAGCACACCACTCACCTCGGAGAACCGAACCGAATCGACGCGTCGCCTTCGCCGGACGTCACCAGACATGGAATCGCGGGAATCCACGCGGAAACGGGGAGGTAAGTCAAATCGTTCCGTCAAGAGCGAAAAACCTGAAAGTTCCAAGTCAGGACTGATAGTCTACGCAGCGGACGAATCGAACGTACCGACACGTTCCTCGGACTGCGAAACGGCGTCCCCGTGAGTCGCAGACCGATGGGAGCAGTAGTTTGCGAGGGTTTCTGCAAAGCGGTCAAGGCGGGGCAGCCGAATATCAAGGACAATACTTACGTCGGACACGCTAAATCGACGCCCGGACCGTGCGGGGACTTCGTACGATTGTACGCAGCGCGGAATCGCGGGAGTCCGGCCGAAATTGCGGGGAGGTGAGTGGAAAATATGAGTCTGGAGTGAAAACCTGAATTTTCTGAGTCAGTGCTAGTCGAGGCGCGGAGAGAACGAAACGAACGCACCGAAGGGATTATAGGACTGCTAATCGGCGTCTCCGCAAGTGCTGGACCGAGAGACGCAGTATTCACAAGGGTTTCTGCAAAGCGGTCAAAGCAGGGCTTCGAGATTTCAAGGACAAGACTTAGGTTTCCTGGGCGAACTCGGCGCGGGACGGACGGGCGAAGTTCCTACGGCGGTTCGCCGCGTGGAATTGAGAGAATCCAGCGAAAATTCCGGCAGGCAAGTCCCAATTCCTGCACAATCCCAAAAACCTGCTAATTCTCAAATCAGCTCTGCACCAATCTCCTTTAAGCAGCGAACCGCCCATCCGTACCTCCGTTTCTTACCGCCGAACGCGTGTCCCACAGATACAAGGCTCCACACCAGCGAAACCGACGCTATTTATACATACATGTAATCCTGGATGGCATTGGGAAGGTTAGATTTTCGAACTCAATACAGAGTATCTTTTGAAGAACTGACCTCTGTGGTTCGGAGTAGCGGTAGGGAATGTACCTAGGAGGGAGGAGAAGAGGTCAGTGAAGGAATTTTGGGGAAAGGGGGAGGATTGACTTCGGTGTTTGAGTCGGGATTTTGCTGCAGTGTTGGTGGATGGGATTGATTTAGAAGGAAAGATAGAGCTGGGAAGAGTCCACCTTCGCTCGGCCTTGAAATGCATGTAATTAGATGTGATTCAGAATGATCGAGTTGAATTCTGCTTACCTGGGACCTAGTTCCCGCCGTGTCTTCAACATTGAGTGAACATATTCCGAGTCCTCAATTGCAGACGTTCCCATGGAAGAACTGTAAGTTTTTCAAACCCAAGCTTCAACAGGACGATAAACTGAACGTTTCCCCCGTCCCAGTCCCGGAATCGCGTCGTAAACTCGTGGTTGAAGCCGAGAAACACAGAGGACTTCGGCCTCGGAAGATAACAAGACCAAAGCGGAATTCAACCATGGTTGGGTCGAAGTTTTAGTAAGTTTATAGGTCGGAATGGAGGCTTTATGCGAGCGTTAGGGAGAGTATGGTGGTTCCGGGTCGGAAGTGAGGCTTACCTGGGAGAGAATTGGGGTCCTTGGGTGTGTCCGAGATGGCCGGAGTCTTAAAATGTTGAACCGAAGGCGAACGAAGGTTATCTTGAGGGACTTCAGCGGATGTTCAAGCAAAATTAAGGTAGAGGAGAGCTTACTATGAGGAAATCGCAGCACTGTACGATGACCCGACGATGACTGCAAAGTTAATTGAACTATGGATCGGTACACATGCATCACAGCAATGATAGACTATACTTGAAGAGTTAATAGCTGAAGAACAGCGATAGAATGAAGTACTCACTTAGTATACATCCATCCCACATAAATTGAGGACCTTGAAGTGGTTGAGAAGACTTGGAAGTGCGATGAACTGTTAACAAGTCAGTCAATAATTTACAGCTGGACTTCTTGTACGGGCATACCTGAAGCAGATGAACGATAGTTTCGGCTTCTTGGGACTCGAGGTGAAGTATCGCTGTATGGACCTATCAAGAGAATAATCAAGTCAGTAAAGCTGAGAAGTCGAGATATAATAATGACGAAGGCAATACATACCGAGGGAAATTCGGCCTTCATGTTGGATCGCTTCGAGTCGATGTATAGACCGAACTGAAGCCAAAGATCCGAGTCAGTAAATGCTCGAAACAATGTTATAAAAGATGTTACATACCCGTGAGGCATTGAAGGGTTCATTCTATCGAACTATAGATAAGTCAGCCAACGAGGGAACCATCGAGACAGGTTCTGTCTCAGGAGATTTGCGCTTGCTCGTTTCCTCCGCCGCTACTCCCATCGATACAAACGCGCCGCTGCCCGCCGTTATTCCCGAACCACAACGCGCCGCATCCGCGCCTGATGTACGCCAATGAGATATTCCACCCACCCGGAAACGTCGGGGCATTCGTCCATAGTTGTGTGTGTGCGGCTCACCAGCGATGTGAGTCGACGCCAACACAGTCGCGGTGATAAATACCCGAGGTATGTATTTAGTCGACTGCGTCGAGGAGTTGGATGAGTATGTGTTGAATCACTCTGGTGTTGCCGAGAATTGGAAGAAAAGGTGTCCGTCCGAGGCGAAGTCCATAATAATATACGTGTGGCCGTCCTCTTCGACGACACGATGCAGCGTAACGACATGCGGGTGCGCGCTTGCAAGCTGCTGCAGGGCGATTTCACGAGTGTGTAGTTGGCGTTGGCGGGGCGTAACGGAGGGCGTGTGCGTAGACATTTAACGGCGTACTAGCGTGGGCGGGAGAGTGCGCCTCGACGGCATGGCACACCAAAAGGACCTCAACGAGCTCTAGGGCGCCGTTGATATGAGTGGCGAGACGGACACGGGCGCAGAATCGATGTGGTGGGAGGAGTCGCGGCGGGTAATTTAGGTCGACTCGACGAGATACGTGGAGTAGGGCTGGCCTTGCGCTTCGTTTTGGCGGGGCACCAAGAATAGGGCACCTCCGACCAGCCCCAGGGCACTCGAACGCGACGTTCGCACCGAGTCGTCCTGGCTTGCTAAAGTTGATGCAAGGCGAGATCTCAGCGGAAGGAGCTGTATACGATGCATTAGCGTTATGTCCGGATACAGAGGAGAGAGACGCTAAAACACTCACGAGAAAGTCAGGATCGTCTCCCGGTCAATCGTCAGCTTATTCGTCGGTGAGCGCGTCCGTGTTGTCGGAGCACAGAATCGTGACACCAGGCAGCTCCTCAATGGTAGTGATGGGGTGACGATCGCCTTGTGCTTCGCGAGCTGCTGCGCGCCGACCGCAAGGGTGACGGACAGGACCGAGGGAATGGCGATGGGGATTCTACCGATGAGGAGGACGGGCATATTGTCGAGGCCGCGGCGGTACGAGTAGCCGAAGCCAGCATAGAGGACGAGAATCTCCGCAATGACGAAGATACCGATAGCGACGAGGCGAAGGATTCGAGCTGGAAGACTGAGGGTGGGTCTCGATATATTCGACGATTCGATAACTAACTGAACCCAAAGTAAGTCAATGCTAGCTGGAGATGATTTGAACATGAGACACATACCTTGAGTTTCATGTAGATTGATAAGCCTCTCAAATTGACGATGAACGACTGAAGCAGAGTCAATGAAGATAGATATAATACAGATGAATCATTACTTACCGTGTGGAATGATTCATGTTGAGGGTTGGTCGTGATACCAACTTCAAGACATGGTACTGGAGATTCAACTCGAGTTCACGTCCGCCTGGGCGTATATTCCCGCATTGCATTCAAGACAGCGATGAGCACAGGTCAGTCCAAAATTATCCGTGCCGCCATCCTGACTTTGTGCAGACTGCTTGAATAAGCGTGGCGCGCATAGCACGATAAAAGTAGGGTGTAGTACCACCATAATCTGAAGGATGGCTACGGCCAGTCGAACGGTCAGACGCTCGACGGGACCACATAGTCTGAGAGATGCCCGATGATGGCTAAGCTGGAATGCCCATCGAGCGGTCAGACGCTCGACGGGCCAGGAAGAGAGGACCATCCACACCAAGCGGTCAGACACTTGGTGCGCGAAAGAACCCTTCAATGGCACGTGCTTTGCGCCAACCTCGGATCACCCGAGGGTCACCCGCTTTGGGACTCTTTCCATCTCACCCCGTACGAGACGGGCGATATCACCTCTCTCCGCTGCCATTCTGTCCATTTGAAGCCTCTCGAAATGACTGCTGATTACTATACTTCTCCGTCCGGTAACTACCTAAATCTCGCTGATTGTCAAAACTTGGATTGTGTCTTGAAGTCGTTACTATTCCTGGTGATACAAATAATCTCATTCGAACCAGTCCTCATCGTAGGAAGTAATTATGTGTATTATTATAGTCAAGATACATTCCATGCTCTACTAGTGAAGTCGGAAGCCCAAGAAAGAAATTTGCCTGATCAATCCTATCACATAATTAGCGGCGAGCGCTCATTCGCGATGAAAAAAGAACTGCATACCCTCGACAAGTTCAGGATCACGGCACGGTCATCAGAGAATTCGAAGCGCGCACAATGTGCGACCACAGAGGAGGGATGGATTTCGTCCAGCGGCCGACCCATGACCATCTTGGACGAATATGTTTTGGCGGGAAAATGTGGGAAGCGTTTGAAGGGATCGAATTTATAGCTAGGAAGGGGAGTTTGCCGCTGGATGAAGAATTTCACCTCATTATCGACCACCTCAATTTTTTGAATACTCCCGGCGACCGCATCGACAGAATTAGATGGATAGAAAATTACCAAGCTATTTCCCAGGTGCGTAGAAGCCCGAGAGTAGTTGACCCCTTTGTAAGTGTGGTGGGCGTGCTCGCCATCTTTACCAGGCGCCTCCTCGTCTCGAGATTTCGTCGCGTCAAACGAGAGGTCGAATAGCCGCTTGAATTCGAGGATGACTTGTGGGCAGTCCGCTCGATTGAGCCATCGCCTAAGGTTTCCGCCTCGAATGAAGGATTTTAGCATCGCCCCTTCCATCTCACCTGCGTACACACTGAGTTATTCATACATAAAGATAATAAAAAAGTTGATCTTACCACCAACATGATCATTGGTGTTGATCTTTTGCAGCAAACCAATAAGTCTTTCGAACGGAAAACACCACCAAGAAACCACCGGACCAAAAAGTTTAATAAAATCCCAAATGTGAAAGGCAACATGAGGATTCGTTCTCTTGTCGTCGAACTGAGTAGTGGGGGAAAAGGGTGTACAGCCCATCAAGCCATTCCTTCATGAAGTTGCGGTATAATGATCCGCGCTCGGACGTCATGGTGTAACGGCAAACAAGGGTTGTTGCCTGGAACAAAGCCATAGTGTGCTTCAAGAGGCGGAAAAAGTGAAGGGCATGCGGTCCCGATGTTTCATCGCCCCATAGAAGCACGAGAGCGATGGGAAGATAAACCGTTGCTAGCAGCCGCCATTCGTCTGCTTTCATAGACCCTGCGCCCTTCTCTCCGTAATTTTTCGGAACATGATTGATCCAAGCCGGAGTGATAGTTTTCGTGATAACCTCCTGCACGAACTTGAGATTTTCAGGAGTGATGGTTTTGGGCCGGTAAGTAGTATGATGGTGAGACCAATGGCTTTGTTAAGCGCTAATGTGAATAAACAAGTGAGGCTCAACAACAAATCGCATCAACATTGAGACTAACCCATTGGAACAAAAAGTCGACTAATTCAGCCTTGCAATATTTGGCGAGTTGGATTTCTTGCGCGGGTGTTGCAACTTGCTCAGGTGGAAGCAAAGACCAATAGACGTATCGTAAGGCAGGGTTGTTTTTGGACGCGAGTCTTTTCTTCATAGCTTGCTCAGTGATCGCGGTCTCTCCGCTGAGCGGGCTGACCAGGATGCGATGAATAGTATTTATTTGTTTGACTTCTTTCTCGCTTTTGACGTGAAATTTCTGGGGCGTGTCTTCTGGATCGTACGGGCGCCAGTTGTAGACAAATGCGGGCATGGGTCTCTCCTTGGTTTTTGCCGCCTCTGCGTCCAACTCCAACACATACCGACAATGGTAGTGAACTATACCCTCCAGATTGCAGTGCATGGCGTCGACCACGAGCATGCGGGTGGGGTTCCAATAAGGAAGCCGCCAGAACTCCGACCAGCGCACACCGTACTTTTGAAAGATAGCATCTCGCTCTTTGAGAGTCTCTGCATCTCGCCAAGCCTCCGCTGCCCGGCGCAACTCATCAACGTCCCTCGGGTGCCAGTCGGGATGATCAAAATCCGTCCTGTACATTGTAGTGCGCCTGTAACACGAACACGCAGTACAGAAGAAGTGAGAGTTGTGAGAGGCGGCGCCGGCGAGCTTGCGGCTGGCCGGTAGATCGTTTGTAGCCAGGACAAATGCCACATCGACGTTGCGCCCACGCTCAGGAGAACCGCCGGTCGAGGAGATATGGATCCCGCGATTCCAAGCAAGAACGGCCTGATCAATCAGCGGAATGAAGTACCCGTTTAGCTGCTCCAGTTTGGGTTCATGGGAACCGGTGATGATACTGGTGTACGTATTTTCGGGCTTATTGCGGATGGTATCGGGAAGATTGAGGCAGACGGCGGATAGCAGTCCAATGGAATCGTGATTTCCCCGCTTTTTGTTGCCGTGAGGTTGAAAAAAGTCGAGGCTTATTGCGAATGCGAGGCGCATCCTGCCACCCCGCTTGATGAACAGAGTTCCTGGAATGGGCCCTTCGAAATCCTTCAAGAACTCCGCCTCGAAGACGCTGGATACACGTTCAGGCGGTGGTTTTTCTGAGGCTTCGGCAGCATCATCGCAGGCCTTGTCGCACAGAGCCTCGATAACAGGATCCGACAGTAATCGAGCAATGAAGTCTATGAAGGACGGGAAGAGGAAGGGTTTTATTGGGCGAAGTCGTCCGTTACGAGCGATTAACAATTCCGTGGAACAGATTGATGAGCCTGTTTTCCCGACGACGCGATTAACACATTTCTCTGGAAATACCGGGATTGCAGAGGCTAGACTCCGTGGAGGGTGTGTGTGGTGGCAGGATGGACAAACTGCGTGCTCGATCATGACTCCGTCGACGTTGAATCGCTGCATGGCGACATACAGGCTGGAAGGCAGCTGCTGCAAGATATCCTTCTGCTGTGCGTCGTATGATTCGGTTCCGTCCGGATTTTTCTTGGTGTGCAAAGACATGGCCATCTGAATGAGCATCGTAGCTGTCTTCAGTATGAAATTCGTGGGATCAGCTGCGAGGCCAAGAATGACATGGCATACGATGCCCAGGAGGATCATTATTTGCGCCATTATATCCAGTTTGTTGATTGGGTTTTCCACGACGTGAGCTAGCAACACTCCCTCAGCAAATGCTGTCAATATATACAGAAGGAGAAACTTACTAGCGTCATAGAACAACGGAGTGGTTTCAGCTGGCAAGCAGGCCCCGATTACATCGATACGAGCCTCCAGCATACGAAGTGAATCCGCAACGGCTGCCTTCTCCGGGCATTCCTTGAGACGTTCGAGTGATTTTGCCGCGGAAAGTGCAACGATCGCAGCCTCATCCACTTTCTCCCGCATCTCCGCCACATGGTCCGCATTGGTCGCGTCGAAGTGGGCGGTCGCAACAGCTTCAAGAGTGCTGATGGAGCGTTCCACATTACCGGCCACCACAGCCATCACGTTCTGCGCGCGTTCTCTCCACACCGACTTTTTAGGTTGGGTGTGAGAAATGGCGTGGATGCTATTGAAAGCCTCCGAGATCGGTATCGGATTCAACGACGTCGGATTCTGTGGTGCCCGACTGTCCTGGAACTGGCTCCGCGAAGTCCATAGTTTAGAGGGTTGACTGGTGATATCGGGACCGCTGTCGGTAATGGTCAACGCTGCGGCCAGGTCTCCCAGTGCGGCCTGTATAATTTCGGTTAACTCGACCTATCCAAGTGGTACGTCAGGTCCTCACCAGATCATCGGGAATTTCCTATCGAGGAGGCTGTCAGTTGAGTCAATCAATGTAGCGCCTGAAAGTCTTACCGCGTCCTCGAGCTCCATATTTTGCATAGCATCGGCGAGCGGATCGGGATCCATGGCCTAGCAACATCGATCTGTTTATGCAGGAATCCCGGAATAAATTCCGTACCGGAGTGGGGGCAGCAGCGTTTTGATGCTCTCGCAGCAAATCCTCGTGAATGCGTTTTTCGGTAACAGGAACCCGATGGGGCAGATGCTTGAGCTCGCATTTGCACTCGTAGTACTTGATAGATGGTGGCATCGTGTTGAACGGGGGTTTGGAGATGGAGGGGGAGTCGAGCGGGGGAGTGGGATGGAAGATAATTCGTTGGCGGTATCGCTCAGCGAAAGAATGAGAGGGGGCGCCTTCGAGGCAGCAGCTTAAATGCAGATACAAGCTTTTGTTCTAGTTTAGGGTCGCCTTGTACAATCCAAATCGACTTTTTGCCGAATTGGGAAAAAAGCGACCTAGTGCCGAATTGGGAAGAAACGCAGGGCGTCCTGTCATATGCATTGACCTCTGGTCTTTGGTCTTTGGAGCAATATCCGCGGTCTCGATGTATACACAACGTTTGTCCCAATTCAAGAAATTATTACATGGTGTCATGGAGTGGGGAATGCGATAGGGACGAGGATGAATGTTACAGGTAACAAATAACCGTGCCGATGATGTATGGTAGGATCAGTTGGCGCCACCCGCCTTGAAAATAGAGCTCCAACAGAAAGATGCTGATCGGGAGCGATACTGGGACGGTAGTCGGGATATGGCGAACGCGAGGGGCGGGGGTATCTGCTGGAGAAAATATGAGCGAGAGCACGGTGAGTAAAACAAACTAAAGCTCACCCGCATCACGATAGCTCGGCGGCGGTATCCCAGCCGGTGGCGCGGAACATACGGGACAGGGGTCGCAACGGTCGCAATAATAGACAACGTCGGCGTCGTCGCCTTCTGAGAGACAGACAATTTTCACGGGCTGGCAATGGTCTAGTAAGAGAGTGAACACACCAGAGACAGAGGGGCAACGAACCATGATGAAGGTAACAGAGGTTGTGGATTCGCGTCTAAAAGTTTTTGGGATGCAAATCAACGCTACAGCTTTTATCGAACAGGATCAGACAATAGGGGTTCCATGGGCGTTTCCTTGCAGTGGTATACAAAAGCAAAAGAAGCCTCAGGAGGACAAAAGCAGCGGCGCGTTGTGCGGATTCGCGCCACAGAACCACGATTCGTTCGCGATGCGAAGGGTCGGGGACCGATATTGGAGGTGTTCAAAAAGCGGTCAGACACTCAGTGAGCACGATATTGCGCTAGGAGAGTGCACCCAGCGGTCAGACGCTTGGTGCACTCAGAGTCCTGAATGGACTTTGAGATCAAAGTGTGGTCTGATCTTGCTTACGTGGATTTCATTTCGACTTTTGACAAGGCCGCGGAGCCCGCTCTCTGTTGTCGCCCACCCACCGAGTGTCTGACGCTCGGTGGCTCGGCGCGACTGCCCTTCGTGCGTCGAGTGTCTGACCGCTTAATGCTCGTATAGCGCACTACCAACTAGTAACCGTACCTCTGTCGCACGGATTTCTCGCAGAGTCGCACCTCTTCGAGCACTTCGGAACTGGGCTACAAGAACAATAAGCAGCGTGTCCGCGACTCTTGTTTGACGTGCGGACACCTTTTCTTCCTTCGCTCCATCCTCTGGCAGCAATAATATCACAGCCCTTTGGCTCCTTCCCCCTCGCTGTTGTTTCCTGCTGCATCTTCACTAATTCTGCTCCATATCTTCACCTTGGCTATGATTATCTTCCTCAGAAGTCGAACACCGACCCGCGTCGAATGGCTTTCCCTTGCCAATATGTCGAGGACGCCTTAAGGCGGTAAAACAATAAGCGACGGGCGACGCTTCCCACCTATGCGCCAGATCGAGGCAGTCGGACCCGAATCTCATAAACAACGCAGCAAGGCTTCTCGATTTACCATGCATCGTGGACAGAATACAAGGCAGGACAATAGTGAGTTCCTTTGCAGCTATAATAAATCTTTTTTTTGGAGCGCTTGCGTTCGGGTATTAAAAATTCTGTCTATTCAATCGAGTGTTCTTCAACTGCAGGTTCCTTTGCACGCCTCATTTTAGCTGGGTATGTTGCGCTTTGTTCGAATGTAAATCGCGGCAAGAATCAAGAACTGGTAACTGGACAGCTTTCCATTCTGCGAGATCTACGGGCTCGTATATTATGGTGTATCGAACAATGTAACATAGGTTGAATATATATGTTTTCCAACCCGCTCGGAACTTGAGTGTGTCGAACATTTTATGATGCCTCGCGTTGGGACAATATCTCTGTTTTTTGGTAGAGATCGCAGTCCGTTGGTGATTAATTGAGGGTGCGAAGGAATCGATGAGTGACACGAAATCAAGAGGGATACATACTACTTGAGATTTTTGGGGGTACCACAATGTATTCTGGCGATCCCACAGAATAAAAGGCGCGTTAGATAGAAGAGCGGTTTTTTTTGATGTTAGTCTGTCAAAAACATTGAAGAATTATGTGGCCATTATGTGCTACTTCCTGCTCACAGGAGTTCACTCCAGTCACAGAAGTCGTTCTATGCGAGTGCCATCGAGATGTGCGGTCAGTTAACGATCATGATCACAAGTGTCAAATTTCTTAGCAACCTCGCAACGGTGAATGGTGAACGCACGATATATATTATGGTATCTACGCGAGCAGCTCCTCCATCGTACTAAACAACCCCAGCCCTATCTCAAGATCGTGTTTTCTTCAATGCACCAATCCTCGCGTACTCAGCGGGAACCTCAGCTTCAAACCGCAATCCAAAATCATTATCGACGAAGTGAGACTTCAAGACGCCGGGGTAGGGAAATCGCGGTTCCTTTGCTTGTTACCGTAAGGCTGGAAGAAATCTAAGGTGATGTCGAACTCGGGATGGCGGGTAGGAGATTGTGCCGTGGCGGCAGCAGCGCCATCAGGGGACTTGTCGCACAAAGCTTCGATGTTGGGATCAGACAGCAAACGGGTGAGGAAATTTATGAACGAGGGAAAGAGGGCTGCCTCCTCGCTGGTGGTAATGCAGTGGTAAAGCATCGCAGCGGCCTCTGTAGGATTTCGGTCAGCTGGACAGGTGGAATGGAATGCAGGTCACGCACCAGAGCTAGCTTATGCATCTCCTATACTCGCTGTCAGTTGAAATAATATAAGTAATGCATGGCCTTGGGATCTCACTGAATTCTTGGAAGCTAAATTCTGCGTAGCATCGACGAGGGAGTGCGAAGTTACAGCCTACCACAGATCAGTTTGTGATGCAAAACTCAAGTGATAGATTTAGTACGGGATTGGGGATGGGGGCCTTTAGATTATCGAACAGCCTCTGCTCATTGGGACGTCCTTCGGTAGTATCAACAGTATGAGCCCGGCCGACCAAGTCGCATTTGCACTCGTATGTGTTTTTAGACGGCAGCATTATGTCGAGCGGGCCTGAGAGAATGTGTGGAAAATAATTCGTTGGCGGTATCGCTCAACGAAATATGAGGGCAATTTGAATTCGGGACGCGGTATAGATCCAGAGGAGGGCCTTTGTTCCAGTTCAGGGTTTGGAAAAAAGCGATACGGTACCGAATTGGGGGAGGTCGAGTGTACCTCGGTTATTGTATTTCTGTCGAGCGGGACAAAAGGAGATGGCACGTTGTAATACTCGAGGTCAATACTCGAGACGTAAGGTTGCAGCCCCAGCGCGAACAATGCTGAGAGTTTTGGAGGGCCCAAGGCACTGGTTATTGATATCCCAGGTGACGCAGCGGTTCAGGCGCTCAAGAGCGGTCAGACTCAATGAGCATGAACCAGCGCACCAAGCGGTCAGACGCTTGGTGCACCGAGTGTGGAATTGGTGTGAAGGCAACTTCAAGGATCAAGATCTCCACGTGCTTTTCATTTGCAAAGTCCGATCGGAACCCAAACGGGTCACCCCACACGTGCGATTTCAGCTCTGAACGCACCAAAGTGTCTGACCGCTTTGGTGCGAGCACCCCCTCCTGCATCGAGTGTCTGACCGCTCGGTGCCCGTGCATTGCACAATATGCCATCCATGGTCTCGAAAGGCAGGGCCGACAGGGTTGCTACCTTGTCAGGCAAAAAACCGCTATTGTACACGACTTAGGGATTCTGAGGCACAAGAACAATAAGGAACCCATTCTTTTGTTCTGTCGCATATAATTCGCCCGTCTTCGCTCGCAGCAATAAGCATCGGCGCCCATCTTCCTGTTTCCGCCATCGCTCAGACTCATCCTCGCTACCCATATCAATCATGGACCGCGTGCTCATCCGCTGCCCCAGATTCGCCATGTTAACGGATGCAAAGATTCGTTTGGGTAAAGACGTCTATAACGATATACGAGTGAGTTTCTCTGGACTCAGTTTCATGCCCACCTCACCCTTTTCTACTCGCCAGCTCGTATTGGGGCGCTTCGCCGAACAATTCTTGAACACCGGCCTGAAATATAGTCAGCAAGATCCCCGAGCAATCCGCATATTTATGAAAGAGGTGGGTTCATGGTTTCTGTGTGCCGTATCGCTAGGCGCTCACTGTTGGTTTGACTCAGATGATGGACAAGTTCCCTGTCCTGGAGGACTACGACGATCAGTGGCCTTTGACTCTCCTCACCAGAATTCATCTTCGAGATACCAGTCGCCGAGCCCGATACATGGACTCCGTGCTCATCCGCCGCCCCAGAAACGCCATGTTAGCGGATGTCAAGGTCCACATGGGTGAAAATGTCATCGACGATATACGAGTGAGTTTCTCTTGACTCGGTTTCATGCCCACCTCACCCTCATTCTACTCGCCAGCCCGTGTTGGGGCGCTTCGCCGAACACATCTTGAACCTGGACCTGGATTACAGTCATCAAGATCCTCACGCAATCCGCATATTTATTAGAGAGGTGGGTTCATAGTTTCTCCGTGCCGTATCGCTAGGCGCTCACTTTTGGTTTGACTCAGATGACGGACAAGTTCCCTCTCCTGAACGACTACGACAATCAGTGGCCGTTGACCGTAATGACCAAGAGTCATCTTAAATATACGAGTCGCCCTGCCCGCTGGCGCGCGCACAAGCGTGCGGTCCGAGTATCTCCACCCGCTCAATCTTGAATTTGACAGACAATGAGTACTTCTTTTCCTTTTTGTTAACTACTCCCACTCAGCGAGATTTTAAGCTTTAGCTGCCTTTCTTGAAATTATATCTGACGCTGGCTCCCTTTCTTGATCATTTCTGACGCTGTAATTTTTGTATGTAGCCTCTAAACTTGTTTTTTTTCCCCCCGAAGCAATGCTCGTGTCGTCCTTGCCGGCCAAATGTGGTTCTGAGATTCATTCTGTATACGATTTGACAGAAATAATTAACTTCAAGTTACATTGCGTATTTACAAGACATGTACATCTATCTTTGGTCCAAAATATAGAGAAAGAAAAATTCTACAAGAAGTGCGCAATGTTAGGAAGTAAGAAAACGAAAGCTCCTCCCAGCACCAACGATACAATTACGAACACAAACGGGATCCATAATTTCCCGAAACGATTGTCGCCCTGCTGCAAGATCTCACTGCTCTGTCCGGTTACAGGAAAGAAATGCACTATACCTTCAAAATACAGTACTCGGAAACAGTAAGATTGCAGTGCATGGCGTCGACCACGAGCATGCGGGTGGGGTTCCAATAAGGGAGCCTCCAGAACTCCGACCAGCGCACACCGTACTCCCGAAAGATAGCATCTCGTTCTTTGGGGGTCTCTGCATCTCGCCAAGCCTCCGCTGCCCGGCGCAACTCATTGACGTCCCTCGGGTGCCAGTCGGATAGAACTAGATCTTTCATTGCTTCATTAAGAACGTCAGCATCATGATCAACAGGCTTTCATGAGGAATCAGTTTATGCGGAGTTGCTCGAGCCGCAATTTCGTACCGCATTGTGTGTGGTTTCGTGGGTGTTGTGGCTCATGGTGGAATAACGCAAGAGAGGGGTGAACTCGAAGAAGATCCTGGACGTTACGGTGTGGAGAAAGAATGTGGTGAATATTGCGAAGCGATAATTTAAAGCTGGCAAGGCTTTGTGCCAGTATAAGGTCGCCTTGTAATTTAAATCGTCCTTTTGCCGAATTGGAGAAAACGAGGCGCTTTACGTCGATGTCCTCTGGCCCTTGTTCCAGCTTTACGTCGATGTCCTCTGGCCCTTGTTCCATTTCCAAGGTCGAACGCAAGGCTCGAGCCACTTCCACCCAGCGATTATAGCGACAGCGTAGTTCCTGGTAGCATACAATTGCGCATTAAATGTGGTTCTTCTGCAATAACTGGCCACGGTGAAACCAGGTGGGTCAAGAGCGAAGCCATGAGGATACAATGGAGAGAAGCGGTATCGCTTGTCTCCTTGAGTGAACCAGAGATCGAGGGGGAAAGAGAGAGGCGTTATCGCCTCTCTCTTTCGGAGAATCAGGGAAAGGGACGGAGAGGAAAGAGACGATGAGAGGAAAGAGACGGTTGAGAAGACGTGTCCAAAACGGGTGACCCGCGGGTGATCCGGAGCACGTGTGAGGAAGCGAGTCCACATCCCTGGATCATCGATTCCTTGTCCGTACCAAGTGTCTGACCGCTTGGTGCATGCATGCAGTTCTTACCCTGCGAGCGTCGAGCGTCGACCGCTCGATGGAGACCAGCGAGCGTCTGACCGCTCGATGGCTTTGTATCCGTTTCTCTCATATCTCTGGAGCGTCCATCTCAACAAAAATTGAAACCACCGCGTCTTTCTATTCGCAAGACGGGTAGGACGATCATAGCGGCTAGCTATTGCACTACGAGTGGGCCTCTCATACGCGAAGGCCAAAAATCCGGCCACCACTGAATAAATAAAATCAATTTTGTTCCCCAACGCGCCCACGTGAGCGGAGTTGGCAATAAAATCCCCCGATTATTCTCGGACAACAACACCAGTCCAGAGTGGCGAGTCTTCTCCATGTCCCTGTCATTAATTTTCTCTGACAGCCCCATAGCCATACTGAAGAACTCCGCCGTGTTGCTATCTTCCTCGAACTCCCCATTGTCAAAGCCATAATGTGAGTCCCATGCATCTACTCAGCGATTTAAAAGTGACTCCATTCAGCCGTTGTGTGGCAGACGCTCATCGCAGGATCTGGCCGGATCTTGCTGCTCGATTCGAGCTCGATGCTGCCCATCATCTGGCCGAGCACGGTATTAAGCCGCTGTTTGGGTACTTTTGGAACTTTTGTTGGAATGCTTCCTTTCCAGGCCAAGCGCGGATCCACACCGGACCACACGCAGACTGTAAGAACCAGATTGGCGTGTGTATGATTCTTGTTTATGTCTTGAAGCACGGAGGTCAGAGTTTATTGGCTGTCGCGGTACTCATTCCTTGTTTCAGCATAGTTCAACCGTAAATACCGGAGCTGGCTAGTGCGGAGGCGGAGTTACCACCGTGGGTCTTCACTGGGTACCCTTCCGCTCTGTTTTATACTTCTTCATTGTCATTCATCGTGAGTAGCACCTTCGCATTTTTTTCCCCATCGTTCTTTTTTTTTCCATGCTGACGGTCTACATAAAGGCTTCGACTTCGTCTACACCTTCTCCATGTTGACAAGCCAATACGGGAAAATTCTTGGCCTATTGTGGAGGGAGACGAAGCTGGTCGCGGAACTCGGAGCATAGCATTTTTCCCTCAATCGACCGTGCGTCACGGCCCTGCTACCGGTTTCGACACGCTGGGTCAGGCCTTGGAACCTGGGCATTATAGGTCTCTAGGTCTACTTACTTTGGTGAAGACATGCACGCAGCGTTCCAGAAGGCCGGAGTGCGAACTGCTGTAACTATAACTCAAGAATGTTTGATATATTGCTTGGTTGTTTAAATTTACATCCTGAGCGCAAATCGGGACTTCACAAGTCAGTGACTTACACGCAGGCAAGTCGCGTCCGGTCCATAACGCGATCTGATGCACTTGACTTGTTGACTTTTGGTGGCCGAGGGTGACCCGCGGGTGATCCGGAACACGTGCGAGTCCACATCTTGTCCCCACCCATTGACCCAAGTGTCTGATCGCTTGGTGTATGCATTTCTTGGCTCATCGAGCGTCTGACCGCTCGATGGCGACCCTTTTTTACCCAGAGAGCGTCTGACCGCTCGATGGCCTTACATCAGTTTCTCTCATATCTCTGGATCCGTCCCAAATAAAAATTGGATCAAGAAACTACCGCCGCTTTTATTCACAAGATGGGTACGCCAGCTAGCGCTCTACACTAAACGAGTGACCTTCTCATACGCAAACGCCAAAAAGCCCGCCACCACAAAACACTGAATAGATAAAATCATCCTCGATCCGTAACGTGCCAATCTCCCACCGCCGCCTTTCATCTTCCAAACAAAAATCTCATTCTTTCCGAAATCCCTTGCTCTGGCGGCGAGAATGGTTGATACCCCGTCGACTTGCGTGGTCTAATTGTAAACCCCTCAGCGTTATCTAGTAATGCTGCTAAAAATCTCTTACCGTGATGGTTTGAATCCAATCTGGGGCGCCTATCCGTAGTTTTTCGAGTATTTCCCCGGTTCGCGTCTCGAACACATAAACAATGCCGTGGTCGCTTCCACTAACCACCATTCCCCCTTCATCCGCAAAGCGGATCTGCCTCGGACGGACCTCGAGGGCCTTGGTGCTTTCCACCCCGAAAGTGCGTACCCTATGTTCGTCGTTGAGACGGTATAGGGCCGGCCCCTCGAAAACATCATCGATACAGAACACTCCTTTTCTGCTGTTCACCACGGCGTCGCCGCTGAGTAGCCTGTCAGGGTTTTCCATGTCGGGAAGAAGATCAACCTACATCACGCATCCGATACCGCGTGTGCGAACAACATCCCCCGATCCACCGCGCAAAGTGAGTCTATTGAAACAGGTTAGTGAAGACGAATCGCGATGTGAGAAATTTGCTAACATGCGTCCGTCATACAAGCCAAAGACGACGATCTCGCGTTCGTTACCCTTGAATTCCCCGAAAGAAATTGCTTTTGGGACGCAATCTTTCAGTGCGACCGAAAACCCTAGTTGCAGGGTAGTCGAGCGATCAAGGGTGTACAGCTGAACTACGGATTTCCTATGGCAGACGCACAGGCGGTTGGTTGCGGCGTCAAACGCAATGCCGGACACTTCTCCAGGATCGACCATCTGGTCCGCGCTCAACTCCTCGAAATCCTGTCGCAATTGTCAGGAATTTGTAGTCTTGCGAGCGTTCGTACTCACGGCGGCCCTTCCGCACTGCCGCCAGCATACGATGTACCCGCCGTGCGTCCCATATACCAGAATCTCTCCGGGCTCATCCTCTCGTCGAATCCACGTCAATGCCGTGGTTTTCCCCCTGTTTCCTGCGCCATTTGGTCCGTTTATCGGTCGCATCGTAACCATGTCCCATAAGCGGACGCCATCGGCTCCTAAGGCATAAATATTCAGTGCTCGAATGATCTCAGCCGCAACCATTCTCACCGCCGCTGGCCAACATTTTTCCGTCCTCTGTTACAGCAAGGCACTCGATGGCGCCCTCGTGTCCAGAAAGCGTTCCTTCAAGTAAGTGTTTTGGGGAAGATACAAACATAGTAGAAGAAGGGGATTTGTGGTCGACGCTTCCAATTGGTATCAATGCGAAAGCGATGAGCTGTATCGACGCGGTGGCTCCGTATTTAAACATACAGAACAATAAAGATAACCCGATGTGGACGATTTGGTTTACGTAGTTCCTTCGCTGGCGCGCCTACACGCATATTACAGCTTCAACGACGATTTTTTGTTCACATTTCTCCTCTTCTACCGTACATGGTCCTGCACAAGAACCTTCTCCCTTCTTGAAATAATTCCTAATGCTGCAACTCTCGTACTTCCTCTATTTAAAATCTGGTGTTTGTCGAACTAACGCAATAAACACCGATCCACGGTATCTTTCCCGCCGAATTCCCTGGTGAACAGGAGGTTCTTTGTCCAGCGAGGCCGCCCAACAATAAGCGGCTGGCGCATCTGTGCTTCCTGGCCTGCGGGAGGGCCGCATTACATCAACAATAGCAACACGTTCCTCAGGTTGCCGTGGACTTCGGATAGAACCCTGCTGATTTGAAGTGGAGACAATGGTGAGTTCCTTTTCAGCTTTAATGACTTTGTCTCGGAGTGCTCGCGTCCGAGTGCCAAATCCCCGTCTATTTAATTTATTGTTTGTTAAATGCGGCTTCTTCAAACACGCCTAAGTCGATTTATTGTGTTGCCCTGCGTTGGAATTCCGAAGGGCTTCGCGATGAGCCCCAAGCGAAGAAGGGGCGTCAATGTACTGGTTCGACGGGCATCGGGCAATGTAGCATAGCTATAGGATGAATACATTTTGGATTATTTTTCAAACTGGCTCTGAACATAAGATCTGAATGAGTTGGAACCGGCGGATTTGAGCACACAGCATGGAGAGCAAGAGAGGGGCGTTATCGCCTCTCTCTTTCAGAGCGAGAAAGGGGAAAACCATAGATTTGAGTCCCAAAAAAGGACACCCATACAAAACGGGTCATGACCCGGGTGATCCGGAGCACGTGCGGGTCCACATCTTGTCCGCACCAAGTGTCTGACCGCTTGGTGTATGCACGCAGTTCTTACCCATCGAGCGTTTGACCGCTCGATGGCGACCCTTTCCTACCCAGCGAGTGTCTGACCGCTCGATGGGCTTATATCAGTTTCGCTGGATCTGTCGTGGACTCGATTTTTTGGAGAGAAGTGCCCAATGCCCATATGAATGACAAAAAGACTCGAACGCGACTTCTTTCGAATTGGCGTGCTTCCTCGAAACTATATTACAGCCCGCCTGGTCTCAATTCCCCGTCCCATTCCTTCTCCAAACTATGAGCTTTCGCACCGCCTCCAATTTCAGCATCCCCCCGCCCCCTCCACCTCCAGTCATCGTCTCACTTTCCTCCACCGATATTCCCAGGCCCATCTTCCCCCTTTCCTTGTCGCAAACAGACCTCCATCGTCCGACGAAGACCGCCGTCCAAATCAAGGAGGCTACTCCACCCGTTACTGCTCTTCGTGCAAGGAAGGCCACACCCCTTGTCCGCGCGTCCTCCATCCGCACCACCCCAGCCGCTCGCGCGACCTCCATCCGCACCACCCCTGCGCCCTCTATCCGTGCACGCTCCCTGAGCCCCCTCACTGAGGACGAGGACGAGGACGAGGATAACCTGGCCACTGATGCAACGCGCATCTCATTCGCTTCAGCGCCCATGCCACCTGTTCCAGGATGCATTCTCATCCCTCGACCCACGAACGCCTCAGTGTCCGATGTAAAAAAATCTATGGGCGCCGAGGCCGTAGACCAAATTAATGTGTGTTTCCCGCTCTTGTTGCCTTGCACGCTAGTTAACAATCCTCCGAACTAGACCGAACTGCACAAGCTGGCAAGCTCTATGCTGGACCCGGGGCGCTCCTACACAAATCAAGATTCCCGCGCATTGCGCAAATTTAACAAAGAAGTGCGTTCCAGCTTCGCTTCTCGCATCGTTCGAGGCTCACTTTATCTAGATGACGGTTACTTTCCCGGACTTCGAGGGCTACGTCGACCAATGGCCTTTGAAGGTTCTTACAATGGCCCATCTTAAGTACACACATCGCCAGACGAACACTCGATCTGCGAGGGGTGTGGTCAGCGCCGCCGCGGCTTTGAATGTTCGCACCTAAAAATCTGTGTGAGTCCGCAATTATTTCCTCTTCCCAACATCCTGTCGCTCAATGAACCACAGACAACTCGATCCCTTTCATTTCTTGAACGCATCCGATTTGATACCTTTCTTGAACGTAGCCCTGTTCCTCTTGTACTTTAATTTATAAAATCTTGTGCAGTGAACGCTGAACCACGGTGACTGCTGGGGACTTTCCCGCCCAATTCCTGACGATGCTCCATGTCCGGGATGCGTCGAACAACAAGCGGCGGGCTGCTTCACTGAGCCAAGGCAATGTACACTGATCCACGGTGACTTCCCGCTCAATTCCCTTGCGAACATGATGTTCTATGTCCGAGATGCCTCGCGGCCGCCGAACAATAAGCGACGGGCAATAATTCCTGAGCAGCGCGCCGCATCAATACAGTCGGGCCCGCATTACATCAACAATAATGACGCTCGGTTCTTCGCCCACGTTGCCGTGGCCTTCGGAGAGAACCCGATCCAATTTGAAAGGTAGACAATACCGAGTTTCTCTGCAGCTTCAATAATTTCGCCTCGGAGAGCTTGCGTCCGAACGCCCATCTATTCAATTTATTGTTCGTTAGATGCAGGTTCTTGAGCACGCCTCAACCATTTATTGTGTCGCGCATTTGAGTCTTCTTCGCCGCTCGGCTATAAGCTCAAAAAATAGCGACGCCCTCATTTCGCATCGTCAACTCACTATGGTTAATCACCGCCAGTTTGTGCCTATACACCCAAAAGTCTGTATTCAATCTCTCTTGCACGGGCCTCGCACTGATATTTTGATTCTACAGACTCACAATATTTTCCTACGTGCATTATTATACAACACTTCCGCGGCAACCCCCCGCTATGTTTCCGTCCTCGCGCGTGCCCTCACATTAGAACCCGATGATACGCGGTTTCCGTGCGTGGAGAGCATTATGAGCTCCATGCATCTCCAACCACACACACACGATGTCCTGGTCGCTCTCCGCCACGGAAGCAAAACTTCGACGTTTCGAATATTCTTCAAAAGGCACCAAACCCTCACCAAAAACGCGGCCTTCGTTTCTGTCGGGGGCGAAATTCTTGCGATGCGCGTTGCTGCGCGCAACAATAACTCCGTAGTCAATTTGCGTACAGGCGATCGTCGCTTGATGAAGTACATTCTAACTCGGTGAGAATTTCTTCTCCTCGCGCTTATTATGATTGACTTCTTCCAGGCTTTCTGCCTCCCTGGAGGACTTTCAGTCTCCACGCCGTCGCCGGCTACCCTCCATCATCAAGATGGTCAAGTCGTCGCGTTAGATATATTATTGTAGCGGACATTTTCTTGAATTCTTGCACATAATCTACCTTACCTCGGATTCTCTTTGTAATAAAGTTTTGCCTATTAGAAGTTTTCCTTCGAAGCGCCGAGCGACCACAAAATTCGAGCTGAAAGCATGGAAGCACCCGAACGACAACAATAAAGTCGAGAAGCATATAATAATCGCCGCCCTGTATTGGGCCGCGGATTAAATTCTACAACTGGGAACAATAAGGCTCAAGGTATATAAAACCAACCATCGTTCGAGGACGTCCAAATCGTCACTCTTTCGTTTTCCCCCTTCATCTGTTTGACCGCGATACCGCGACGAACAGATTTCATACACCCATTCCAAACCTTACCCAGCCCTTGTCGCATCTTGATTTCGCTGATAATGGCAAATGAAGATATCAATATGGGTGACCTTGAAGTCGGTCATACTTCGTTTCAGTGTTTGCGCGGATAATGATACTTTCTTTACTCAGCCTACGGCCAAAATGGACTTCAAAACAATGACACTCACCCCGATAGCTGGGCGTGCCGCTCCCGTATGTATTTCAGTTGCTGGATGCACCTCCGAATTAATAATCACTTGCTTCAGAACGACGACGAACCCGGCCCGAGTAAAAGAGTCGTTGTTTCGGGGCCATCTCGGGTAACTTATGACGCAGTGAGTGTTGTCGCTGTCTGTACATCTTAACCCCTGGAATAATGATTTCACAGCTGGTCGAACAAGTAGGATTTACAAAACAGGCCGCTGTGGAAGAGAGAAACCGTCGAAGAGAACTCGAGGCAGAGGTCAAACAACTGAAGGAACAACTCCAGAAGGCCCCGGCCATCCCCACGAGCGAGAGCGAAACGACGTCGTGGGTTTCTGAGTACGAAAAAGAGGCTCAAGAACATTATCAAGGCAAATTGAACGAAATGAAGGAAAAATTCCGGCAGGAATTGACTCGACTGCGTGAACTGGATCGGCTGGCGGCAGAAGATGGCGGGGCGATTAGAGATCTAAAAAGAAAAAATGCAAGTCAAATTTCTCTTGCAAAGCAGCTATTAACACTTGTGGATGTTAGGTCGAGTTGCAGACAAATCTTGCTCAGCAAGAACAAAATCATGAGAGGGACTTGGTAAGTCGAATCAAATCAAGCTTGTATTGAGGTATTGACTGCCACAGTCCCAGAAAAACAACGAAATTGCTGCAATTTTGGGCAGATTACGCCCTTCCAACCCCAAAACCATCGTGCCAGGCGCATTTCCTCCCGCTGATCCCGTGCTGGTGCCCCAGTTCATTACCGAACAAACCAAGCGGGCTCGTTACCTTGAAACAGTGTACAAAAGAGCAGATAAAGGCGCCAGGATCCCTATACTCCCTTTGCAACCGGCAGCCTCATCGTCAGAAACCCGGGAGATACCCGAAGAGGTGCTCACCTTCGATGACCAAGACGAGCAGTCCGTCGCATTCGTCACCGATATCGTGAAACGGGTCCTAGCGGATATGAGGATAACGGAGGTCCAGGTCCACGAGGAAAAAGCCGCCAAACGGGGGCCGTCCAAGAGGGCCATGGATATTAAGGTTCAACAGTCGAAGCTGACAGAGGGGGAGGATATCCTGTACAAGGTGAGCAAGCGATTGCTCTGCTTCATTTCAGCTCGAGTTTAAAATCAACTCGTCACAGAGAGCGTTCCGGGAGGTCTGGCGAACGACGTTCCAGAGGGTAACCGCGGCTGAATTCAGTGACTACCAGCCCGTGTCCGTCGATAAAGTCATTGCCTGCAATGCCGGTGAGGTGGGACCCGATGAAGCCGACCTCACACTTGACTTCAGCGAGGGGTTCATGAGTTCCCTTTGGAACAAGGAGCTCTTGCAACGCCTGACCAGCAGCTTCCTCGAGGCTCGCTCCCGTGGACCAAATAAATACGGCTTGCCCGACGTCTCTGCCGAGTACGTCATGGGCGAGTATTATGGCCATTTAAAGCGCTCGCAGGAGACATGGGCCTTATGGCAGCCTCGCTACAATAAGTTGACGGGCACTTGCGAGACCGCGAATGAGGTCAAGATCCGCGTGGAGGCGTATCTCAAGAAAAGGCAATTGTCCGTCAATGGGCGGGGGGCCAGACAACGCGTTCGTTAATCATGCTGTGCAATGGATGGCTGCTGATGAGAATACAGAAATACAAGCGGCGCGTTAAAGTCGTGAAGAGTCTCATCGACATCAAGATTGAGCGCGGAGACGTGGATTTAGAAAGTTGGCGTTTCCTGTTGAGGATTTTGGAACACCTCGGCGTTGGGGGGATGTCTTCCGAGGACAATGGGGTAGGCGAGTTCCAGGGTAGAACGACGCCAATTTTCGTTGTTCGGTTATGCCCTTGGCGCGCACAGACCGTGACCGACTACATGAAGTTGGTCGATCAAAGTGGGTCAAGCATGGCGACCAACATCCACGCCCTCCCGCGTGAACGGTCTGCCAGTCTCAAAGGCACCACGCCGGCGCCGACGGGAATGCCGCGCAAAATGTACGACGAAGCGTGGCTCGCTAACATAAAAGAAAAGCGGCCGCGATATTATGAAGAAGAGCTGAGGATTTCCGAGGAAGCGTTCGAGCTGCTGGTGGTGGCGACCAGCAACCTGACATCGTAGTGTACTTGTACTTCCAGAATTTCTTGACATTTGTATGCGTCGGAGAATGCGAAATATTTCTTGGAAAGCGGTGTGAACCCAGTAGCTAAAACTAGGGACTCTAGCGATCAGACACCAGGATCCTTGTATTTTTGAGGCCGTTTACAAACTTCCAGGCGTCAGACACCTGAAAGATCGTCGTAGGAGGAGGTCAAAGATCGGTTGACCCGGCGATCAACTTGTGGCGGTGTGATCTGATGACTAAGCCGACTCGATCTCAAATTTACCCTTCGCTGCTGCGCGCCACTGCGCCAATCTCCACATCCATCTTCTGCATCCTGTTGGGCGTTCCCGTCCCTCAGAGTGTGTCCCAGTGCCAACAAAACACTCGTCCGCTGTTGTACTTGAGTATCATCCTGTTGGGCGTTCCCGTCCCTCAGTGCGGGTGCCAGTGCAAAGTTCAAACAACCCGCATTCCTACCATCTCATTCTGTTGGGCGTTCCCGTCCTTCAGGGTAGATCCGGTGAATCATCTTTTTTAGACCTAATTTTACGCGTGGGTCGACTTTTTCACTCTGCGTCCTAAATACCTTCTGACATGGGCTGCAATTCCAGTTTCCATTCTTTTCGTGCGATGGCCCTCTACTCCGTCGATGCCCCCACTGTACCGGTCAGTCTCTGTTTATAACGCTTGACTAACACTTATTCTTCGCGTCGTTTCAGGACAAGGGCCGCATTCTGGGCCACATTCGTTCAGGTCGTGAAATCTGCACAGTCTACAAGGGCGATGTAAAATTCGTCAGGCATTTGCCCGTCATTGACCGGGTCCCCATGCCCAATCCTGGCCGCTTGAATGGCCATTTCCATACACCGACGGTCGTCAATCCTGCGACCGCGTATATGATTTTTATACCGGCGCGCGACCCCTTCTTTGGCCCTACCTTCGGAATCTTGGATTACACCAAGAAGTCACTTCCCATTATCCAAGTCAACTCTGAAGAATGGGAACTCGACCCGGATGTGCAGCGTTCATGGGAGGACACTGAAGACTCTGTTCGTGTCACCATCCGGATCCTCATGGAGCTGTCAAACCTTCCCCGTCCTGTGCCCATGAGCCAGTTTGCGGCTCCGTACCGCTATGGATACACCCGTCGGTATAAGTCGGAGAACGCGGCTCGTGTTGTCGCGTGGCGCTCCAGAAATGGGTTCTTACCGTTGATGGGCCATCTCTCGATGTTCTTGTGGTATATGTCAATAGAAGACCCACTCAACTGGCGGGATGAGCTGAACAAGCGCGCCACCTTCCCTCCCCAGTGGCTTACAAATCTGGAGAAGTCAGTCCTCACCGACTGGGAATTTCCCCGCATCGGAGGGCTCATCAACCTCGTCCCTCCTCCTGGGGAAAGAGGTCGTATGACTGAGCTCGATTATCTGATGGGAAGTATCATAAACTGGAATCTCCCCATTCCACTGTACATGTATTGGGGCTCACTTGAAACCGATCCGACCATCCCAGTGCCTACTTGTCTCACACAAATGGGTCAATTTTATCCCGACTGGCGCGAGATTCAATACCTCCTGCAACTCCCCGGTAAAATTGCTTACAGTCGTTGGCAACGCGAGGACTTCCAGGACCAATGGCCCCTTTTCACTAGCTGTCGCGAATGGGACCCGTACATTGCGCCCATATCCCCGTACATCGCGCCCATGCCCACTTTCGCAGTGGAGGATGCAGGCGAAGCGCCCACGCCCACGCCAGTTCCTGCACCCGCACCCGCACCCGCACCTTCCCCTGCCACTGCTCCCCCAGCGCCTTTTCCCCCCGTGGAAGCTGGTAGCGGTCAACGGACAGGGGAATCCTTCGATGCGTTCATGAAACGACGGCAGGAAAGCAACGCGCAGCGGAAGCTCACCGAGTCAGAGCAAGCAAAGCGTTCTCGGGAGGCTCGGGAGGTGCACGCTGCAAAAGGGGCAGTTCCTGGGACAAAGGGTGCACGGGTTTTTGTATGGGAAGAGGTGGACGGCCATTTAATTCGCCGTGCTGCTGGGCGCTCTCATTATGATGACTATTGGGACGAGTTTGCCCCCGAGCAACGTCGTTTTGACTCTTTTCACAACGAGTGGGATTTGTGTGCGGAGTTCGCCCCGGATGCTGAGCCCACTGCTGATTGGGAAGACGATGACGATGACGAGAATGACGGCAATGTGCCTGAAAACTTGTTTCCTGAGAGGGAAGAGCCCACCGTAGCTCAAGCAAGCGCCGCGTCCGAAAGAGCCCTCGATAGAGCTTATTCCCTCGTTCCCAATGAGGTGTATGCCCCTCACCAGATCGAGCCTCCCCACGATTATGCCGAGCTTGCAGATTCGTGCGAGAGGATGGCGTATTTTCGGTATGGGTACTCAATTCCTACATCGAGAGTCGAGCCAGGTGTCCCTGTTGATGCCAGCACCGTCCCCCCCGTCGCCTTGATTGAAAAGTTGGTAGGCAAGGCTAAGATAATGCCCACCACCGAGTCTGCGAAGCACAATCTGGGCCTTTTTTTCTCTCAGTGTCGTACTGGGAAGGTCTCCACCGATGTTTCCCGCGAGTTCTACGATTTCCATGATCCAAGTTCAGACATTTATTCGGATTGGCCCATCAATGTCCGCAGGACCACGGTATGCGGGAGAGTGGTTTACATCATACAGGACATCGGCGCGTCGCCATCGTCGCTCTGCATCCTACTTGACAACCCCATCACCGTTCTTGAAATTGTTCGGCAGGGTTGGGGACCGGGTGTAAGTGTCGTAGCAGGGCGTCTTCTGTCGCGCGGAATTCCCTTTCGGCTGTGTTTGCACGAAAAGCGCATACAGCCACCTCCATGTCTCCCGATGAAGAACAACGGCATAAAACGAGTCAACGTGTTCTCTGGTCTCGGGTATCGACCCAAGGACTACAAGCCCGACCTCCGAGATTATAAGGGATACGTTGCGCTTCGCAGCAACTTCCTGCGAACTCCTCGTGGTCGTGCCGCCTTGCAGTACGGTGGCATCGTAGGGCGGTTGGCAAGGTTCGAGGTACCGGACGACGAGGTCATAGTGGGGCCCACGAACAGTGTCTTCATCACCGGCGCATGCTGGAGGGATGGAGAAAACATGGGGTCGTTTTGCGACGATGAATGAACCGCAGATGAAATAGACCTCATCTGTGGGGTCTATCACATCTCGACGGGTACGTGAATCTTCCCAATACTAACTACGTGCTTTCTCACTTTTTACCCCAGGGCAGTGCGACTCTGGATCCAGTAATATCGACGAACAAACATCCACGCAATCATGGTGGCCGAAGCCAGCTGCATTTGAAATTTCCGATATGAACGTTGGCTGGTGGTCACCACTCTGCGAGGAGTGGTTTCAAAAGCGGCTGCAGCAAATCGCCTCCGGCACGGCAACCCTCCCGACGCACGCGAGATGGAAGCATAACCTCAAACGAGATAGAAAATTTCCCATCTACATGAAAGGTTTAGAACAGCAGGCAGCTCTCGCTGTCGCCTCATTCCGTCCTTGACATGCCCTCTCTGCGCGCGGGCACTGTACAATGTATCTATATATCTTGCATGTAATCAATTAGCACCCCAGTAACTATCTTGAACGTAGTATTTTTGTATCTTGACTGTAGTATAGTTTTGTATATTGACTGTAATATAATGTAGCGTCGAATAAAGGCCGATAAAAGTGAATCACGATTGATCTGCTGCCAATTTCTTTTTTGAAAGGGAGACGGTGAGGTGACCCTCGGGTGATCGGGTGATCCGAGGTTGGCGCAAAGCACGTGTCATTGAAGGGTTCTTTCGCGCACCGAGTGTCTGACCGCTTGGTGTCGATGGTCTTCCTCTTCCTCTTCCGTCGAGCGTCTGACCGCTCGATGGACCATTCAGTTTAGCCATCATCGCGCATCTCTCAGTTCTTGCAGTTGTCCCGTCGAGCGTCTGACCGCTTGATGGCCATCCATCTAGCATCATTGCATCTCACAGATTATGGCGGTACTACACACTATTTTATTGTGCTGTGCGCGCTACGTTTATACAAGCAGTCTACACAAAGTCAGGATGATAGTGGAGAGAATTTCGGACGGACCTGAAATTCCTGAAATATATGCCCAAGCGCATGCGAACTTGAATTTGATCCTACGCAATTCTTTGTGGGGTTTTACCGCTCTGTTCCCAAATACGATACCATTTCTTGCGCTCTGGTGTGTATGTTAAATTTTCCCCCATGTGCCTATAATAATTACAAAATTTCCCCCAGACGCTCCTTTCCATCACCCACAGAACTACTCACCACTAGCGCTGTCCCGAACCGTACCCTCCGCGCGCGCTTGTATCGGCTGTGGAACCCACAAACATGTTCAATGAATCCACAGTTTCGTTGGAACAGTGGACCTTATAATTTAGAAAATATTATATTCTCGACAGCATCCTCTTCCCGATGCACAACCACAACTCTCTCTGCTATTCTGCTTGCTGCTATCCTCAACGGAATAGGTGTCCATCCTAATAGCTGTGGCCCGCAAATCCGCACCGACTGCGTCCCCGCCTCGGGTGATTCTTGGTACGTCCATCATTTCCCCCTTTCTGCTTTCGCTTATTCTGTTGTTGTGTCGCAGCTTCTCTTGCACACTTGCTCGGTGTTGCGGGAATACCCTTGGTTCGAACTTCGTGGGGATCGATTGCTCGCCCGGGTGAGCGAAATTCCACCTCTTCTCCAGTACATTTTTCATTATGTTCCTATATGTTCCTCAGTGATGTTCCTCAGTGACCGTCTCGACCTCATCTTCACGCTCCGCATCGACCTCGACTCCGGCGTCGTCGCGTACAGCTTTGCTTCGCGCAGCAGCTCCGCGTCTGTATCTCGCTCTGCCTCGAGCAGTGCGCTCATCCTCGTCCTCGCGCATTAGCAGCTCGGCAGGTGAGTTTCCTGTGTTCTTGATCGAATCTTTTCTTCATTTTGACTTTATTTACGCAGTATCGTCGTCTGAGTCGCGTACTTCGTTATCGGCGTCCGTGCCCCGCTCTTCGTCGGCCTCTCGCTCGAGCAGCGTTCCGAGCAGCTCCGCGTCGGCGTCTCGCTCTGCTTCCAGCAGTGCACGCGTCTCGTCCTCGTCGTCGCATGCTAGCAGCTCCGTGTTCTCCGCCCGTTCGGGGAGTGCCCGTACCTCCTCGTCTGCATCCTGTGTTAGCAGCTCGGCAGGTTAGTGGTCACATCTTTATTTCAATCTATCTGACATCGTTGATAGTATCCTCCGCCTCGCCTGCATCCCGCAGCTCGGCCTCATCCGTGTCTCTGCCCACTCCTCGTCGGCGTTCCGTGTCAGTAGCTCTTCCTCGCGTGCAAGCAGCTCCGCGTCAGCATCTGCTTCGCATGCGAGCAGCGTTCGTAGCAGCTCCTCGGCCCGTTTGTCGTTGGCTTCGCGTGCTAGCAGCTCGGCGTCAGCTTCACGCATCAGCAGCTCGAGTCGCTCCAGTCGGCGTCGGCTTCGCGCCCCAGCAGCTCCGCCTCGCGCTCTGCATCCTTGTCGACACATCCGAGCAGTGCGCGTAGCAGCTCTGCCTCGATTTCGCGTGTCAGTAGCTCTGCGTCATCCGCGTCGGTGTCTCGCCCGTCGTCGTCGGTTCGCTCGAGTTCGTCGGCACGCCCCAAGAGCTCCTCTGCCCGCGTCAGCAGCTCCGCTTCCTGTGCAAGCAACGCCGTATCATCCTCGGCCGCCCACTCCAGCTCAGCCTCGCGCTCGGCGTCCTCTTCCGTCGCCCGTTCGTCTTCTTCTCAGCTCCCGGGTGGGTCCGAAGGACAGGCCCGAGGGAGCCGAAGGCGACCGCCCACGAGCCGCAGGCGAGTGCCAGGATCCCAGCTACACCGCTAGCCGCACAGTAGTGCCCCTTTCACCCCGAACACACCACCATACACGCGTCCCACACCGCGTCGCATACACAAACCACCACACAAGATCACGACCTCATCACTATCCCTCGCTTTGGCCTCATCGCCACCGTCACGTCACCGTGACCGCCGGCCCGATCGCGTCGGCGACACACGTCCTTTCCTCATCGTCGTCGCACCCCCGCCCCTGTTGTTCTTTGCTTGCCCGTCCTGCCATTTCCGTCCCCGTCGCGCAACGTCGCCCTCCGCTTTCAGCGTCCAAACCGTTTTCCGACTACCGCTTGACCGGCATTCCCAGCTCCCGCCTTCTCGAGCATACGCCTTTGCGCGCCACAAATCCTCAGCGATCCCGACGCATCCCAGCGCGTCCTCGCGTCAACCCACGTTCTCTGCAGCGAACCTAGCAAATCCCACCGAGCATACACCCGATATTGCTTTACGCGCCACCTCCGCGTGTCCACGCAGTCTCAGTGACCCCGCCACTCCGCCGTCACGATTCCCACTCCATCTTGCTGCCAACCCTCAGTCCAGAAATCTCGCCCGCGACACGTTGCGTTCGTATCCACTGCATCAATTCCCCACCAATGACCTCGCTAGGTCCCGCGCGGCGCACATTCCAGTAATCTTGCGTCTGCCACTGGCAATTCCGTTCGCTGCTCGGCGTCGCCTTTCGCTTTCATTGCGTGTGACTGCAGCACGAGCCGCGACCCGGCGTACCCCGCAACTCGTTGTCTCTGTATCTTCCGCGCGCGAACAAGCCATCCCCGTGTGCACATCCCCTCACCGAGTCATCACACCCACATTGGCTAGCAGCTGGCGTATACCACCACGCACGCGTCCAAACGCACCTACTGCAGCAGTGCGTCCCAGAATTCTGCCTTTGATCTTGGTCCTTGCGGCACCCAAGCTCGTTCCGATGTTTCCCAACACTTTGCCTGCCGATGCAAACCGCCGCGCGTCAAAATAGTCTCCGATCCCGCCACTCTCTCTTTGCCGTCACATTTAGATACTTATTTTGGCGCACAGTCCTCTTGGAAGCAACGCGCTTCCGCTGGCATCCATTCCCCGCCATTCGTCGCCGTTACTTGCGTCACTTTCCCGTGCGGCGCACATTCCAGTAATCTTCCGCAGCCTCCTCCACCGGCATTGGCATGCCGATCCCGCTCAAACCCGCGCGCATCTCACTCCTCGTCCGTTTTTCCTCGACCGCTGCTCTTCCCATTCTCGCATCTTTCGATAGCCGCCACGCAAATCACACGGCAGCAGCTGCCTCAATAAGGCAGGGATCTCTTTCACGCTTATGTTGATGAAAACATCAGCGTTGAGTGCGTCAAGCCTTCGACTGCCGCTGATGGCAGCCAATTTTGGTACGTGCCTTTTCAATATACTCAAGAATATTCATTGATTTCCTCCGTAGCTCTGGATCGAAGCAGTTCCTGCGCTGCTGCAAGACTCTGTTTGACACTGTCGGCATTGATTGCACGACTGGTGAGTAAAGTTGTGTCGTTTCTTCAGCACATACTCATTTGATTTGCCCAGGATCCTTATCCCGCGTCTCGTCTTCGTACTCATCTACCCTATGGTCGAGCTCTGTGCCTTCGTCCTCGAGTTCGCGAGTCTCCAGCTCGGCGTCCCGGGCAACGAGCTTGGCATCTCGTTCCGCCTCCGTCTTCCCGCGCTTCCGTATCCTCCCGGTCCAGTTCCTTAGCTTCCCTAAGCAACTCAGCCTCTGTCGCTCGCTCGTCTTCTGCCTCGCATGGGAGCAGCTCTACTTCCCGTGCCAGCTCATCGTCCGCTCCTCGCGCTAGCAGCCCAACTGGTTCGTTATTCTTTTTTCCATCTATCGGTTCCGTGGTTGATTTTTTCTTCAACTTAGCATCATCTTCTCGCGCTAGCAGCGCGGCAGTTCGCTCAAGCTCATCGTCCAGGGCCCCTAGCAGCTCCATCGCCCGCTCCAGCTCGGTAGCGCGCTCCAGTTCCCCGTCTCGGACGTCGTCGTCTAGTGCACACCCTAACACCTCGGCTTCATCGTCACACGCCGCCTCCTCCAGTTCGCGCCTAAGGAGCTCAGCAGCGCGTTTGAGTTCCGCGTCCTCCACTCGTTCCAGCTGGACTGCGCGCGCACTCGAGCAGCTCTGTTTCGTCCAGCCGCGCAGCATCTTCAAGCTCGCGCGCTAGCAGTTCGGCGATCCGGTCAAGCTCGGCGTCATCGACCGCGCCCCGCTCGAGCTCGTTTTCGTCGGTTCGTCTCACCAGCCGGCCTTCGTGTCGTCACTTTCGATTGAAGCCAATCACCTGGGCCCCTGGTGGGCCGAGGTCCACGTTTTCCTCGGTTTCGTCCTGTTCTTCTGAATCCTCACCCCCGTGTTCTCCTACTCCAACTCCCTTTCGCTCGCATATTTCCCCGTCTCCGCCAACGTCCCGTACGACCGCTTCCGCAACTAGTACAACGTCCCTCCCTCAAACGCCCGCTCCAGCGTCCGTTTCGATTCGGACGCGGTGGTCTCGATGAACGAGAATCGGCGGCTAGAGCATCCAGGCGCTCGACTCCAACCAAGTCAACCGAATGTTTCAATTTCTCATGAAAGGCTGCCGTTTCGCACGCTCGAACTGTGCATTGTCGATGATTCTACATACATTATATACCTATGATACATGAGATAGCAGTAATGGATTCGTTCAAGAAAGGCCGGGAGAATCGTCTATGAATAAGTGGGCGACCTGGGGATGCGCGTCTTGCGGACACGCGATTTGGGCACACGCGACTTGGAAATACGGTACCAGTCCTCCATGGGGTGCCTGAGGGAGGGTTTGGTGCAGGAGCAGAACGGGTAGGAAACGACGTACAGTTTCAGATTCTTCTCCCCTGCGGCCCTCAACTCTCCCCGGCAAATGCGCAGGAATTCGGCGCGCGTCCGGATGGTCCGCATGTTGAAGTACTCACGGTGGTGGGTCGTACAGGGATAGCCCTGGCACTCGCCGCGAATGCGAACCGCTCCGTGTCGTTCGAGGGCAAGGTGGATGCGCCGTTCTGGGACAGATGAAGCGTCCCGAGGTGGAAGGGGAGGAAACGACTCACCGACATGCATCCGGCGCTCGGCGTAGAAAAACCCGTGCCAGACGATCTCCTGGGCGGCGGACTCGCATTTGCGGTACTGTTGGACACGCCGGGGGAGGTTCTTGGCGTGCCCGACTTTGAGTTCGATGTCGGATATGTCGCGAGGGAGGCGTTCGGTCTGGGACGGGCGGGTAGTGCGTTTGGCACGGCGGCTTTTGACATAAACGGCTCCTGCGGCGTCCCCACCGTAATACCGAGCTTTGGGGTACGTCCCACGCGCCCTGGAACGGTTCAGTAGGGCGGGAACGACGGGCGGGAGCGACGTACATGGCGGTAAAAGACAGGTCGGCGATGGAAATATTGGAGCTTGGGGGGGTCGGACTACTAGCGGTTGGTGTTGAAACGTATGTATTCGTTTCTTTTTTTACTACCCGGGCTCAAAATTCTACGCTTAGACCGTTTTCCATCCTTGGTATGCACGCGAATATTGCAAACCATCTTATCTCATCTTATCTTATCGTATCTTATCCAGTGCGCTTAGTGGGAACCACGCACGCACAGCGTTCGGCGAATCCGCCGCCGTTTCTCGTGCGCGGCACGCGGAAGTTGTTCCAGGCTCGAGATCTTGTCTACTTGTATACTTTGTTTAATCTTTGCAATAATATCGGTTTTGAAAAATTTTGTACCCTTCGGGTCACCCTCGCCTCACTCTGGAGTGACCCTAGGGTGACCCGCGGGCTAATTCCGGCGTTGCTGAAGCTGTTGGATTCAGACGCAGTTTCGGTATGTACCGAATCGGCACCCGAAACTGATTACTTAAGGCATGCTGGAGTCGGTGCCGAGTCTTTTGTTTTCAGCGTCCAATTAGGCGCTCCTGAATCCTTTTGTTTCAGCGGCACTGAATCGGACTCTGAAACCTCGAGTTTCAGGAGCACAATCAGCGTGACCGTAAGTGCTCCCAAAATTCAGCATTTCAACCACGCTGAATTCGCCATTCATTCGTGAGAACTCAGCAACGTATCCAGCACCGCTCAAGCCTTTCACTTCAGGTACGTTTTCAGCTATACTAAGTTTGTCGCTTAAACTAATAGCTTTAGGAACGTTCTCAGCCACGCTGAATTATCTCTTTTTCCGGTGTGAGGTAACGAGTGGTCAGTCTGTCAAGAGAGACTAGATAAATGTCGAATTTCGACACTTGGGCGGCTACGAGTTTAACGTTCGAGAGCACCGAGGTTCCGCTGTAGACGCTTGCATTGAGGCAGTAGCGTGTAAATTAGGCCGGTGAGGGCTCAAGAACCAGCTAGGTAATCAATTGGGAGGGATTTTGGGGAAAGGAAGCAAGAGACAGCAAATAACGGCATGCACAATCAGTGATGCTGCACCGTTGATGCCGCACTGCTTTCCCTGTTGATGGGCCTGGAGGCAGAGCGAAACGGAAAATCGGTTACAGGTAGGGAATTAATCGGATGGGGAGTAAGAAAATTTTACATGACCGACGTCCATGAGGCTTGTATCGAATTCTAGGTTGCCGTGCGTTGCCAACACGAAACACATCAACCGCATCCTCAAACGGCCAGAGTTATGGACCGTCGAACTAATGAGTACCGTGAGGATCGGTAGATTTCCGGTGTTTCCTTGCAAGTCGGCGTATGACTGGGATGGGGTAGAAAATTTACGGAATAATGTCCTGCCCCCGGAAAAAAATAAACACCCTATTGCCTGCGCCAGGGCCCGGCCGCGGGGTGACAGCGCGTAGACGAAGTTCCTGTGTGAACAGCGGCAAACCTTCGCGAGTGTGACGGGGCCAGCGGGCTCTAAACTACGCCGGGTACTTCACCTACACGCCAAGAAAGTTCCTTCCTGCGATCCTTATAAACTAGACTAGAAAATAAGCCGTGGAAGAATCCAATAGTATGGCAATGCGAGAGAGTGAAGAGTATCAGGATTTGCAACCGAATTCAGACATTGAACATACCGACAAATACAACGGAATCTACGTACGACGTTTGACCACGTAGCGCCGACTTGGTAGTTTCGACCTAGCTTTGATTTGGTTGATTCTGAATTTTCGCAATAAAGGGATGGATGTCCCGGGCACTGATTGTGTCTCCCCTTTTTGATATATTCTGATTTTTACCTGCAGAAGGATTGCAACCTAACTTTGTTGTTCTACATCAACGGGCTAAAAACAGATCGCTCCCTCACCCATCGGTCCGAACACCCCTCCATCATGTATTCCAGACCGACCTGAACTGCTTTGACGGTTTCCTGCGCCGTCCCCCAGCCGACGCGCGGGGTCGTTGTTATCAAGTGCTGCCAAATTCGTGTCAACGATTATAATTCGAGAAAAGGTCTCAGGAAAACTCACTCCACCCATGTGTTTGGCTGCCGTGTTGGCCAGATGCGGTGCCATTACCCCACAATGCGCGCGATACTCCGTCAGAAACGCCTCGATGAGCACCGCCGCCGGGCCCACAGTATGCTCTTTGAACAGCGTCATCGTGTGCATCTCCGCACAGAACTGGCCCACGTCGAGCGCAGCGAGGCCGGGCTTGGCGAGTTCCCAGTCGATTATGTAAACGCGCTCCAGCGCACCGTCCGCGTCGAGGCTGACCATGATGTTCCCGGTCCAGAAGTCGCCCATGGTGAGTGTGGCGCGCGAGGTGAGAATTTCGGGCGTCCGTTCTGCGATGATGGCACGGATGTCATCGAGGTCGCACTCGGAGACCGACTCGGGCAAGAGTGCTACGGCGGGGATGTCGTCCGTCGTTAATGTGGATATGATTCGTCCATATGTAACCCAGGCGGTGAGTTTCTAGCATGGAAATAACTCCTGAGTACCTCAACCGTACAACGATGGACGAAAATTGGAAGGTTACCTTTGCTTGTTCATTAGAATCAAAGAAATCGAGCATGCTTGGGTCGACCGTTCCCCATGAATGTAGCCGTCCGAGAAACTCACCCAGTGCCAGACCGATTTCTCGTGCAACAGCGGACGAAGGCGTCGCTGTGAGCATTAACTGCTTCAAGTTGAGTGAATCCTCGCCGCAGTCGTCCATTATAATGACATGTGCGGTCTTGTCGAAGTGATGCATCCCAGGAACGGCTGCCAACGGTCCGCAATCGAGTCCCTCTGTGATTTTTTCTAGTGCTTTCGCTTCAAAGGCCTGAAGAGCCCAATAAAAAAATACTGATCAAACGCATAAAGCATGATTCTCACCTGTCTTTCGATTGCAAACGGGATATCTACCGATCTCGCGACGTAGGGTCTTGCGTGCTTCATGACGAGCGTCGTATGCCCCCCGTGCGGTGTCGCGAGATGTAATCGGTACGTGAAGTTGCTGCTGCCGCCAGACAAGGCACTAACACGAGTGCTAGTGAATTTTGTGGTAGCCAGGTAAGCTTCGACACCAGAGACAGTTGTGAGATCGTATTCCGAGATAGACATTTTTGAGGGCAAAAATAGGTTTGATAGATCAATCGATGCGCCTTCAGCTTCTTATGAGGTTGGGAAGGGAGTCAGTCGGGCTCGGGATGTTCGCGGGTCCGGTACTTTAGGTATAGGTGTCCTTTTTGGACTTTATTCAGATTTTCGCTGCACTGGATCGAATTTCGTTTTGCATTAAACCCTTAGTGACTTTCGTCGATGATCACAATGATCATGAGCCAATTTGTTGGAGAGGATAACCACATTTCTCTCTGGCTTATATTGGCTGTGTTCACCAATGACATTGAGCTTCAGTTCTGCCAAACCTAAATGATAGAAAACCAAAACCCATCTCAGTGGGCAGACACGGAATGCCAGCGACAAAAATGAGGGCACAGGAAGCGAAAGTGATGTGGGCACAGGTGAACATGGGATCAGCACATGTGAAAGCGGGGATCGGATCAGACGAAAACGAAAGCAGCTTAAGCGAAAATGAAAACTGATGACAAATCCATTTCCAAATTTGGATTTCGTATATGCTGATTTCGTTGTCGCATCTAGCGATCTCACTTTCACCAGAGCGTAATTTGATTTCACCCCTGCTTGTCAACTGTTTTCGCCCAGCCTTTCCAGCATTTCGGTTGCCCTCCCCGACTGTTTCAGCGGTGATCACGCACTGCAATAATTAATATAAGATGTCAGCAGACCTAGTATGTCAAAGTCCACTTTGCGCCCGCCACCTTCACCGCCATGGCCGACAGTGAACCCGAGCTCCTTCCGCTCCGATTGGAGACTATTCGCATTGCTTTTCTCCAGCTTGGTGACCGTGTCAACCTCGCGCTTCGCACACAGATTGGTGACCGCCTCCGGTTACAAGAGCAAAACAGCGGTGCAATACGTCTCCTTCAGGCGATCCAGGAAGTACCCTATACAATACTACCATTCTTTTCACTAGCTGAGCCCATTTTACCAGCATGCTGATGTGATCCCCGTCGGAGAACGTCAGATAATGGAGGAGAGCATTGACCGGATGCTGGACGCACTCACCACTGCCACCGTGCAGTCGCAGGATACCCCCGCGACAGCCCGCATACCCGTCACCCACCAAACGCATACCGGCCGCCGGGGTCGGCCTCGCATTGAGATCGACTATGACTTCCTCAGTTTTGGCCTGGGGCTCCGCGGCCCAACTGGACTTGCGCCAGTTGCTGGTGTTGCTGCACGCACTGTTCGCCGTAGAGCTCTTGATTATGGCATTGTTGAGCCAGCAGCACCTGTATACGTGGAGACTGTGGATGAGACCTCTGGTGAGGTCCTGCGCACTTACACATCCTCTACTGCAGGCCCAGTTTCAGATCTTACCGACGAAGAACTTGATCAGCTCATGCACCATATCCTCGAAATCTTTCCCACTTTTGGGCGCCGTATGATTGCTGGTCATCTTCGGCAAATGGGCCATCACATCCCCACTTCTCGCATCCGTGACTCCTACAACCGCGTTCATGGACCTCCCGTGGAGTATTCCAACACGGCGACAGGTCGTCAGCCCTACCGAGTCGCAGGTCCCAACTCGCTCTCTCATCACGATGGGCAACATGGTGCGTCTTGTCATACAAGGTCTATCTGGACTGTCTCTAAGCTATCGCGGCGTAGGTCTCCGTCGGTGGCGCATCATCATACATGCCTTCATTGACGGACATTCACGATTTGTGACTGGCATTCGTGCTAACAACAATAATCGTGCCACCACTGTCCTCGAACTCTTCCTCGAAGACGTTGTCGCTCGGCATGGCACTCCCCGCCGCGTCCGTGGCGACCATGGGACAGAGAATGTGCGTGTAGCTGAATGGATGGAGCAGCTATATGGGCCGGAGCATGGTGCTTATATCTGGGGTCGGTGAGTCCAGTCCTCCCGCTGCTTCAATCCCTTCCAATCCATCTTCCTTTGGCAGGTCGATGATGAATAGGAGGGTTGAAGCCCTTTGGAAAACTGTCGCTGAATTGTGAATATTTTTGTAGAAGTGTACACAATATACGTATTGAGCGTCTTTGGTGCGATGTGACCAGAGGCTTTGGCCGCAAATGGAGCAGCTTCTTCCTCAGCCTCGAGTTTGGCTGTGGTCTCAAGCCAGATCTGGATGCGCACATTTGGCTTATTCACCATTTGTTTCTTCCTGCTATTAATCAAGACGCTTCTGACTGGGCTCGTACTTGGAATGAGCACAAGATTCGATTCGATACGGAGCGTACGCGGAGTCCCCGCGATATGTTCTTTTTCGGTATGATCGAGAATGGCCTGCGTGGCTACGACAATGTCCCCGCGGCGGACGAAGAAGACGACGACATCGATGACCTTGATACATATGGTGTCGACTGGGAGGACCTCCATGACACCAATATCCTTGCTCACCATGCCGAGTTCAACCCCGAAGATGATCCTGCAGCTGCTCACAACCCTTTCTCGAATGACGGCCCGCACCAGCTTTCCCATGTCGAGGTTGTAGAGCCGCTGTGCCCATTCACAGAGGAGCAGGTGGCAGTGTTGAATGAGTACTTGGCCCTTTCTCCTCACTGCCAGTCACGCAATATGAATAGTCGCCGCGCTGTTTGGGTTGATGCACTCGACTTTTGTAGGCAGTTGTATGAGCAGTAGATATTCATGAATTCCGTTTGCAGAAACGTTTGCTTTGAGCTGTTTGTCATTGTAGCATTCAAAGGTTGTAGTCGTGCCAAAGTCGCGCTCTTCCTCGCCATGAATATTTTGCGTCTACGGCGTGGCAGAGATATCATTCGCCCTGACCCTGCACCACTGCGACGACCTGCATTGCGAGAGCCTTCACCGGTGTCCCCTCCAATCAAATCAGATTATGAGTCGGATTCCGACCTTGTCAACTGTAAGCTACTATCAATGTCTGTCATTTGTGCGATACTCAATATGAATTTTCTTGTTAGGGAGTTCATCACGTATGTTTTGTTTTTTTTTGCTGTCCCTTTCTAAGCTGTTACTCACCCATACTAGCTCCCAAATTGGCGCCTGTTTCCGACTTTGAGTTCATCGATGTCGCTAAGCTAGCCACCGATCTTGAAAGCGGCCAGTTTTCTACCAGTCCATCCACTCGAGCAGTCTCTGGCACCGAACATTCTTACGTCTCGCCAGCTTGGCTATCTTCCTTTGTGCAACATTTTTTGATGCACCCAGCCTTGACACACCCAAAGCGGACTGAGAGTGTCGACACACTCACGTCGGTAAGCCACATATCCTTTTCCCCCCTCTTCTTCTCATAAATCTAACACATAGAGGCAGACATCACCCGACCACAAGAGAACAGTCCCACCACTTTTAACCGTGCAACTGGACAGGCTTCCCACACCTGCATCGGTAATCAACATATCCTTTCCCTCTGCCTCTCATAAATTTAACACATACCAATGTAGACGTCACCTGAGACAAGTATACCATCGCTTTTAACCGCACGTTATTCCGCCGAGCGGGTGATTCTCACATCCCTTCGGAATGGGCCCTATGGTGCAGCCTACGTTCATTATACCCGCTATCGCATTCTAAGGCAGATTGCCTCCGACATTGGATTACACATCAACAAACCCAGCCAGATCGCTATGACAGGAACTCTTCGCATAACATATACTGATTTATTCGAATGGGCTGGAGTACATGCAGGCACATTTTCGAATGACAAACGGTTGATAATTCGATGTGAGCAGCTCAGGGAGGAGCTTGCTTTGGTCCCGATACAGAGTGCCATGCAGCACACTCTGGCTGCACATCTGTCCGCACTCGCCAAATCACCGGACTTGATGACTGCACCATATCCGCCATGCATCAGCTGGTCTGTAGCGGACTTGCGCACCCACATTTCACCATATTTGAATCGGCGTCGACATTAAATCTGAAAATACATTCATGTTGCTACCTTCTGGAAGTGTAATACTGCACGAGTCGAATGCTTTGATGTACACTAAAACATTATCTATTTTGATGGTATTCCCTCAAAGGCGCAACAACTAAGGCTTTCCAGGATGTGCAGGGATGGACGCATGCAGAGGCATGCGAGGTGTGTGCACACCCTCAACTGGATGCCATTGAGTTCAAAATAAGGGCCGTTGATGGACTCGCACCTCTCACGACATTGATGTACACAAAATCAGTATTTTGGGGTTAATCACCGAAGGGTGTGATGGACCGAGGCCACCAAAGTGTGCAGCGCCGTAGCGAGAAGCGGGGGCTCTGAATAAGATGTCATTGACCAGGAAATCATCGTTATTAAGAGCATCAAGGATACTCAGCAAGTGCAACATTGGCATGTGCACGAAAATGCGCACTTTGGGGGTATCCTCCAAGAAGCGGTTCAACAAAACATCCAGACGGCCTTCGAGGCCAGAGAAAGTGATGGAGCATTTGAATAGTATGTCAGTCACTTGGAAATCATCGTCGTTGAGAGTGTCAGACATACCCAGCAAGTGTGACATAGGCATATACACAAAAATGCGTATTTTAGGGGTAATCCCCCGAAAGTGCGAGGACCAGGGCTACCGGAGTGTGCAGCACCGGAGCGGGGCCCGGGGGCTTTGAATGACCAGGAAATTATCGTCGTTAAGAGCGTCTAACGTACGTAACAAGTGTGTACCCCAAAATGCGCACTTTGGGGTATCCTGGAAACGTGGTCCAATAACACACCGGGGCGCCGGACGGAGCACTTGAGTAGTATGTCAGTTACTTGTAAATCACCGTCGTTAAGAGTGTTGGACATACCCAGCAAGTGCGACACTGTGATGTACGCAAAAATGCGTATTTTGGTGGTGACCCCCAAAAACTGCGATGACCAAGGCTTGCGGAGGCTCCCGGCGCTCGGGCGGGGTACGGAGCACTTAGGTGGGATACTATTGAGTCGTAAATCATCGGCGTTGAGAGACTTGGACATACCCAGCAAGTGCGACACTGTGATGTACGCAAAAATGCGTATTTTGGTGGTGACCCCCAAAAACTGCGATGACCAAGGCTTGCGGAGGCTCCCGGCGCTCGGGCGGGGTACGGAGCACTTAGGTGGGATACTATTGAGTCGTAAATCATCGGCGTTGAGAGACTTGGACATACCCAGCAAGTGCGACACTGTGATGTACGCAAAAATGCGTATTTTGGTGGTGACCCCCAAAAACTGCGATGACCAAGGCTTGCGGAGGCTCCCGGCGCTCGGGCGGGGTACGGAGCACTTAGGTGGGATACTATTGAGTCGTAAATCATCGGCGTTGAGAGACTTGGACATACCCAGCAAGTGCGACACTGTGATGTACGCAAAAATGCGTATTTTGGTGGTGACCCCCAAAAATGGATGCACCATAGTACCTGACATTATTGCAGAGGGTGCCGAAGTGAGGCAGCTATGTATCGGGACGTCAGGCAAGGGTCAGTAAAGGCAGGTGCAAGCACGCACCTCGGATAAAAGGCCTGTAATCAATGGTACACATCCTGCCTCCCCAATTCCACCCAGCATCCTGGATGCAAGGCCTAGGATTACTTCGACCAGGCTTCCAGGAGCATCGGAGGTGCTGAATACTCCACAGACCCCCGAGGGCACTTTCCAGTCGCCCTTCTTGGCTGACACAGGGCCTTGACTTTGCGACATAATTGTGGGCTTTTTCCGGATTTTGGCTTCATAGAATGTATTTGAAACACTGCTGAAGTATATTGAAGGAGTTGAGTGGGGTCCAGAGGGAGCAGGAGAGCCCAATTAAATCGACGCGAAATCGACGGTGTCGAGTCTTACGAGTGGCTGTGTGATCGTAATGGCTGACACCGTCGATAATTAAGGTGGCAGTGCTCCCCGTGACATCGCTTACTTTGCTTCCGCCCACAATCTTCCTCCGTCTCGCTTGACGATCCCACTTTCTGGCTGATGGCTGCACCGCTTGAAGGACAACTGCAGTCACTACTTCAACAGCTGCAGAGTCTGCAGGTCCAGGACAGCGATCCGGAGCTGGATGGCAGTCTTGCGGCATTGGCTGCAGCTGCCCAAGCAACTCGAAATCAGCTCGAGAAACGCAGAGCAGAGCGACATACCGAGAATAGTGAGCACACCCAGCTACCCATACACTCCCTGATATTGATCTGCTGCACTAAGCTATGTCTATTGATGTGTCGTCAGAGACATGTTCGTCAAACCTATCCAGTACTGTCGGCAATATCTCGGGTGCAACAGCCGCCTTAGATATAACCTTATCCAATGTTTCTTCTTCTCCAGGACTAGCTCCCTGTTTTCCCAGTGCCTCAGAGATGAATTCCTACCCTACGGAGTCGCACTCCCTGTCCAGTGGCAACCACAATGTCTCTGCTCGCTGTCCGTTTAACTGGATTGATATAGATCTCAGTAATATCAGACCGTCGGAAAGTGGTATGTTCTGATCTTTTGTAATGAATGGCCTCGCTGATAAATTCCACTAGCTTACGCGAGCACCAGTGGCCCGCGACAGTTTGGAATGCCTTTTACAGGTGTACTTCCCCTCGAACCGCCGCTGAATTTGTTTGTGTGGCGGAAAGAAATGATCTCTACTCTGCCCAAACCAGCTCTGCATGTTCTTGTACCGCCGCCGTCAGCTCCAATCCCGCCAGCTGGCTGTGGTGTTTACCCCAAAGCGCCGGTCTACACACTTAATCTTGAACCAGATCATTCATATCGTCGTGGGTACAGGTACGCTGCGCCATTCTACACAGCAAACAAGCTAGTTGAGCGCGAAAATATGCTCAATATTCAAATGCCCCCAAACGTCACCCCCGTCCGCTTTGATCTTCATACTCAAACCTTTCGTTCGGATCCCATCGCCGGAATGGTAAAGCTACCGTTGGGCGTTCCAATGGTTCATCTCGTTGACAATGATCCAAAACGCGCTGTGACAGCCGTTTGCGGACACAGCTTGGACACGCTGATGCAGTATGAAGAGGGGCCCAAAGTCCGGGAGCTTGTTCCTCGATTGATGAAACTGACCTGGGGAACTGCTGCCACAGAAACAGAGCCTGGAGTACCAGGAATCTTTGAGTTCCCTGGGATGCGGAGGAATCTGCGCTCGAAGAATATTGATGTCGAGAAGCTAGTTCCGGGCGATGGGTCATATAACCTTGCCTCAACTCACGGGGAAGGGGAGGGAAGTGGTGTCTTTATGCCTGCAGTTCAAATGAATACGCCTCAAGCGACTGCTGTCATAAAGGAAGTCCTCGAAATTCTTCACCAGCTCTATCGTCTCATCATGCCCCTGTGCATCTCTCGCTTCGAGTGGGAGATGATCGAATTCAACTCCCTAGAAAATAATGTGATTGCGTTCGGAGGGCTTGACCCGGGACCAACCAGCGTGCAGTGCAATGCATCGACGGCAGCTAACGTTGTCGATATTGATTTAAATCCTGTTGGGGTCTCGGAAAAATTACCGCCAGGTGACAGTCGGTCAATTCTCAGGGATATCCCGCCAGCATCTAAACAACCGGAGCACCCACCAGTGGCAACGTCTGGGATTCATAACTCAGCCGAGGCCAACGATTCACCTCTCCCGCAGTTTGGTCCAGAACTCCCGCCGGAAGAAGTTGATCTCGGTGCCATTTTTCTCAACTTGCTTGAAAATAGCATTGGCCCTCAGGGCAGCATCCATGGGGACTTCAAGGATGATCCTATTGCATTCACTCTCTTTGTCCTGCTTTTTCGCCTTCCACCAGGCAGTGACCTTGGGCCATTTCTATGGATGCGCGGCGCGATTTATCTGCGAGAAACAGACGAGTATATTCTTTTCACGTCCTTCAAAGGGCGGGACCTTCACACTGGAACAGCCCCGACCTATGTGAAGAAAATCCAGGAGGCCTGGATCACAATGGACACTGCAAAAGAATTGTTCAAACGGTTTGGTCGTCAGGGCCGATGTGGATATGTTCTCTACCCGAGTATGGCTGGAACCTCGCACAACACACAGATAGCCTATTCGCCATCGCTCGGCTTCCTTCATTCCCCAGCTGCCAATGAGCGAGATGAAACCCGTAGATTTTATTCCCTTCACGGCGACACCATAATGGGAAACCCTTATTCCCGGGCAAACCGTTTCGGAATCGAAGGCGTTTATGCCTTGAAGAACTTTTTCATGCAGTGCAATCTTACACTGGGATTGGGCGTGAACACACTCTTGAAGCATATCACATATGTCGATGAGTATGGCAACAACCAAACTCTCGATCCCTCTCTTCTCGACATCGAGGATCCAGAGCTGTACGAGAGGATGAGCCTTTACAGGCGCTACTACTTCTGGTGGTCGGAGGTGATCGCTGAACAGTACTCGTTGGGCCTTACCAAGCCACAATTCAAGAACCGCCAGCAAGAGATCCGGGATAATATTGCTGGAAGGGTCGTTCATCAAAAGTCACTTCCCACTCAACACAAGCTGTTGCCGAAACCGATTCGTCAAGAGTTTGAGCCAAGATCTATCCCTGTCATTGAAAGAATTGTCAGCCGCCGCCAGCAGGGCTCTGATGTATGTCTGCACCACTCATATTTACAACGTTACTGAGACACGGTATTACAGGCAATTTACAAGCTCATTCTTGAAGGCAGCTCTGATGAGCAGGAATATTCCGAAGAGAAAACAAAGTGGTATGCACGCCTCGATACCTGGGATGTATCCGATATTAAAATCTGCCCTTCAGGATTCGCCAGGGTCCTAATGCTGTGAAATGTCTTGAATACCTAGAAAAACACGGCTCAGGTCCACCTTCTGCAATTACCGACATCTCCGCAGCTCCGATGCTTGTTGACAGTGCAGTCGGGCATGTAAACGATGCCACTATTTCCGAAGATACTTCACTCCCAACTATTTCCGAAGATATATCACTCCCAAATAATCCTTCCCAAGAAACCTCGGTTGACGATTCCCAATCCACTACACTCCTTGTCAACGGCTCCGAGATGATTTTAACTCTGGATTCATCCTCACATACAGCTCAACATGAAAAGTCAAATTCTCCCCCGGCTGCTAATGTGACGGAGCCAGTTGCATCGCCTACGCCGCCTTCTGACAACCCCTCTCTTGATAATGCTCCAAATTTATCTCAACACTCAATTATTCCCACACAATCGAGCGCAAATAATCTACTCCATGCTCCAGAGGCAGATCTACCAGGTCAGTGCAGATTAGTTACTTCAGAGAATCGATCTTGATTGTTCCAAAACAGCTCCACTGAACTCGGAAAACAGGGATGCGATGAGTATAGACTCCCCAGCAAATTCTCAGCTGCAAACCAGCCTCCTAAAGGAATCCGAACCAACAGGATCTCGTCCAGATGAGGCAGACCCGGAAGACAGTGACTGGGACTTTGTGCCTGTGCGCAACAATAAACACAAACGTAAAGCGGTCGTTCTCAGCGGTACAGAGTCCGATGAATCTAGACCTTCTCTCGGACACAACCGAAATGTCAAGCAGCGAGCAGCAGCCTCAGACAGTTCAGACTATGAAGTTGAAGCAATCAAGAAGTGGTGTTTCAATGATGTGTGTATTCATGATCCGATCCTGCCTCAATTGACGACGTACTGGGCCTAATTTTTTCTTTTCGGTAGGATCAAGATCGAGAGTATCTTGTCTCTTGGACTGGCTATGACTCCTCTGAGGACATGTGGCTGGGCGAGTCCGAACTCAGGTCCGTAATATTTTTCAGTGTTGGCTCTAAATTAAGACTGTTTCTAGTTCCTCCCGTCAGGCTGTTGAAGAGTTTAATGCCTCCAATAATCTTCCAATGGCCCAGTTCTCAGATTCCTCGGACGACGAATTCCTCCTTGAAAAGCCCCCCACCACCGTTCAGAAGGCATCAAAGAATTCCAGCTCACGAGCGCAGCAAAGACTAAATCGCATGCTCGATCTCAATCTGCCATCCTGTCGACCAGTTCAGATGGACGACCTGAACGAAAAATTTCTTTGGGATCTCCTGAAGCCCGCTCTTCTTTTGAAACAGTGTGAAGATCTGGAGTCATCACAAAGCGCTATGCGGCCAGTAGACTTTCGGCTTGCCAATGATTCTCCCCGCGTAGTTGCGGAACGAATTGTGGATCAGATAGAGCGAAATAATGAACTCAGTACACAAATGTACTTCGAGTTGCCATTGGCCTCCAGCAGTTGGGGTTCACGACTCGCCAAACTCACCCTGGAGTGTATTTCGGACGTTGGAGCATCGGTTCCGGACATGATACCACAGATGGACATCTATGATCTGGTTCAGCGTGGACTTCAAGCTCAAATCTGTCGATCTCTTGTTGCTTTCTATCAGTGGATCGTAAATCTGGGGCCATCTCTTGCAGAGCAACTTGCCCTGATTCACAAACTCGAGGGCGAGGCTACTCTCGCCGAGAAATTCCCGGAGCTAGCACCGATGGTAAACCATGTCGTAGCGTTTGTGCAGGAGCACTGGACCGAGCAGCGGGAGTTAGCAGAGGCAAAAGAGAAGCAAAAGTCGGAGAGGCTCGCTGCTGAGAAAGCAGCAAGGGCTGCTGAGGCTCTACGAAACCGCCAGGAGGGAGGCAAAAGCCGGCCTCGAGGACATCCCTCCAAGCGCAAAATTGGCTCTCGAGCTGCGAAAACCCCCGCCGATGCAGCCATTTCCGTTGAAGGGGAATCACAGATGCTGCCCACAGAGGATCCCATCGCTTCTTCATCCAACCTGGAGCAAACAGAGGAAGCAACTGCTTCGTCATCCAACATTGAACCAGTCGAAACCCCTGCCCGAAAAATCTCTGTTTGGGCGGAAATGCCTGGAGACCTCTTTGGATTTCTACCATCTACCAAGAAGCCGATCCGACTGGAGCGCTTGGGTGCAAAGGTTGTCATTCGTAGCCGTGATCACCTCTACGACATTGCTGCCAGATACCTGTGCAGAATATGGGAGGAGCAGCTTATCCTAAAGCCAATGACGAAGATTGATCAATATCTCAATCCGGGTGAGCGGCCGAGTGTCACCAAAGCTTTTATGGAGGGCGTGCGGAATCGATGCATCACACGTGGTGCCGTTCTGCAGTGTGTTGCAGACATCTTTGGAGATGGCCTCTTTGCTTCGACACAGATGAAACAGTTCTTGCATCGTCCATGTCGTCTCTTTCCCAGTGGTCTGGATCGCGACGAACACTTTGCTCATGCAATTGAAAAGAGTGATTCAAATGCATTACAGGTCTTGGATGCGTGGTTTGCTGCAGAGCTTGTGGCCAATCCAGAAGTCGGAGAACTGTCCTCAAGGCTGGGAAATATCGTTCATCGTGGTCTGCTTTCATTGAAAGTAGGAGCGGTGTTGACAGATGAGGAGTTCGATAATCCACATGAACAGCATGACACTGCAGAGTCTTTTTCTCGGCTCGCAACAAGAGCAGCTGGTGCCGGAACAAAAAGACGTGCTCGCAACTTTCTAGAAATTCGTCCCACACTTCAGTCGCTCTTACCAAAAACACCAACCTTCGGCATCGCAGCAGTAATTGTTCGGGAGGCTCTATCCTAATTCCGGAAAAAGCCTGCCACCGACAGAACCGAGGTGTATCGAAGAATGCTCACTGGCAGACATCCAACCACAGATGTTCCTACACGGCGTGACCCTGACCAGATGAATCCGATTCGGGCAGACTTGCAAGGGTTCAGATTACTGCAGCTGGTCCTTCCCCCACGTTTGTGGACCACTAAGACCGGTCTTTCAAGTCTTCTTGCTTTCATGAGCACCGGACAGGGCACGATGACGAAGGGTTTTTTGGAATCGAAGGACAAGATGCATTTCCAGTCACTTCAGGATTGTGTTTCGCTCTTCGATTCAATGGAGACACGCAATCATACGCTTGATCCAGCCAAGCAGGTAAAATACTTCAATCCAGCGATATATGGACAGGCAAACCTCTGGTATAGCACTCATCCCCGTGCTCGAGTTGCTCGGAATACTTATGTCGAATTAACTTTGGCGGAAAAGTTTGGCCCTTTTTTCAAGGAGGAACTCCAAAGGAGCTGGAGCGCCTTCCTCGGCCCACTTGCAGATCAAGACCCAGCTTCTTCCGACGCGTCTCGGAAATCCTGGGAAGAAGTTCTACGCTGGATTCTGCGGTCTAACTTGAAGGGCTTCGGCAGTGGTCTCGCCCCATTACAGTTTGCCAACAATATGGTCCTGGCAGGCATTGCAGAGAGTCCCAGCCCTGCTGTGATGGCTCAATGGATCTTTGCCAACAAGAGCTTTGGGGCCTTTGCTGGCCTGCGTGCGCTCGGATTCAGGCTGACTGAAAAAGCATCACCTGCCGTCGTGCGTGCTGCCTTCTTCTGCTTCTACTACTGGCTCGACCACCATTTGAGCATTCAAGACAAGATTGACCTGCACTTTAACACAATATTTGTTGAGCAGCTGCTTTGCAAAATTGGACGGTGGAAATATCGAATGCTGGCCATGGCAAACATAAAGCTGGTTGAGGTCGGAGAGGAATTGCTGAAAAACAGTAGTTGTAGTGTTGTTGCAAAACTTGAATTGTTTTGACCTGTATTAATCCATTGAATGGCTGTGTTTGGCCTGACTCTCCTTTTGATTCCATGGCGGAACAAGAATCATCGCCCACTACGCAGCTAGCGAATGAGATTATGTCCGAAATTTTCCTTCACTGTCTCCCGTCAATTCCACCCATTCCTACTACACACTTTCACGCACCACAGTTTATAGAGCCATCACCCGAGACCGCACCTCTCCTCCTGTGTCGTGTGTCTTCCCGCTGGAGGGATATTGCAATCAGGACAAGCTCATTGTGGGCGTCATTGAATACGCAGCATATTCTGCAGACAGGCCTGGTTGATCTGTGGCTGGAGCGTGCTGCCAGTTCAGCACTTTCCATGCGTATTGCTCAGCCGATCCAGCGCTGGGCTCACCTTTTCACCAACCGCGACTCTCGCTGGCATCACCCTCCTATGCTTGTAAACAAGAGCATGTACGCGTTCCCCATGCACCTCCACGTCCCTTCCCTGCTTCCCAACATTTCGCGCTGCCGCAATCTCGAAATCGTGAACTGGAGTTCAGAGATCGGAGACCATCCACAGACATTATCTGCTCAGCTAGAGAGTCTCTCAATGGTCGTCGAGAAAATAGACCGGCCTGCTGCCCTTTGGGCCTCCGAACTCATGGCCCAATCACCGCAGCTCACCAAACTGCATTGGGCCGGCCCAACTATATCCGCGCCATGGGTACAGCTGACTCATCTCAGCTGGAAGTTGGACTCCGTCTTATCAGAGGAGTTTCAATTTGCCCTGAAAGCACTCAGAAATGTCGTTCAATTGCGCCTGCAGGTTGGATACAGCCACACAACCCTTTTGACGTTTCCGCAATCTGTTACCGATATTCCAAGTATAACAAAATTTAGCTTGGACGGTGATTCGGGGATAACCGAGTACTTGAGGTTTCCTGGCCTCCACCATTTCATTGTCGAGGAGTGCACCAGCGAGCATGATTTGCAATTCCTCGACCGGTTCTTGCGCAGGTCCCAGTGCACTATCAAAACTCTCGAGCTGTGGGAAACACGTACTCCCAGTGCTCCACCGATGTATCTTCTCCACCACTTTACTATCGCTCCCTTGTTGGTTTGCCTGCTTCTTTCATCCTACACCCTGGAAGAATTCTTTCGACATTTAGAAGAGGAGACCCCCGGAACACTTCCCAAACAGCTCTGCCGCCTTCGCGATGTAGATCGATGCTTTCGAATTGATATTCTCTCCGGAATTCCAGTCAATGAAACGACTGGGGTTCTAGCTACACTACTCAGAGTTCACTTCCCATCGCTGGAGCAACTCAATCTCGACGACAGACTCGGCCCGGACAATCACCCCAAACTGGCTGACTTTGAATGCCGCACTGTGGAAACACAGTCCAAACCTTTTCAAGTACGACGATCCCGGGTGTTACGGATGGAGTACGAGGCGTGGTGGAACTCTGCCGATGGGCTTGCCTTTCAACAGGCTCTCGAGGATAAAGATGATAATGCTGCGGCACGGTTCTGGGTGTCATGGGAGTCCATCCTGGGGGTTTTTCCATCCCCTCACCCGAGGCAAAACATCTTTGCCAATACTGGGCGTCTTGGTTACGAATTCATTTAGCCTCGCTACATTCAAGGCTCAATAGAAGCAAGCAGCACAGTATTTCTGGTCCCTACATCAACGACATAGAGTAGTTTGATACAGTATTTTTTATTGTCAAGGCGAAGGGACTTAAAAATATTTTAAAATAGAAACCGTATACGAATTATAGGCTCCGAGCATGAGGAGTTTTGATTAAACCTACACAACGGACTCGTCAGAATTGAGAAGGAATAGCTAGAGGAGAGACTTACAATACCACCAAACTCTGAATACCGAGTGACGGGACGGTACATCATATACTGATAGAGATCGAAATCGGTGCATGAGTCGTCATCTGGCAGGGGTTGCTCGAGCAGCTCAGGCATCCCAAAGAGCGGAAAGTCGACTCCATTGTAGCATGTATGTGCCTTGACTGGACATATATACTGCCTCGACGTCAACGTAGCCAAGAGAATGATGAGAAGATTGCTTACATCAGGCCAGTTTTCTGGGTTCTGCTGCGGATTGCTGAGCGCAGGATCGGGAGACTGGTCACCGGTGAACTTTTTGACGAAGGCGACCTCAACGGGAATTTAAAAGAGAAACAGTTGGTGAATAGGAAAAGCTTACATCAATAGACGACGGTAGCTGTGGGGAACCGGTAACTGTCATCAAGAACATGCGTGCTCGTGCACAGGGATCATCAGCGGCAACAGATGTCTCCTCTTCAGTGAGCGCGTCGGCGGGAAGAAGAGGGTGCTGCACGATACCCTTGCCCATTAGATAACGTGTGAAGGCGGTTTTGTAGCTCTCCTCCGTCGCCGCATATGCATCATCATTTGTTGGAAGCCATTGAATGCGATCAAGGACCTGTTGTGGGGATTCGATGCGTGCAGAGGACATGTGCGGGATGAGAGTCTTGCGTGATGCTCCGAATGACTGTGAGAGCATAATGAGACAGGGGACATGAAGTTTTGAAACACATACCTGTCCCAGCGTCAATGGTAGCGACGAGCTCAATGGGCTGTCAAATCCCACACGGAAGGCCTGGATGTCTGCAGAAGATGCAAAGGGAATAGGCGAACTGAATAGCACTTGTCGGTAAAAGCTGTGTGTGACCGCCATGAACATTTCGGGAGAGAGAGCTGCCAGCATCTCCGGCTGCAAGCAGTGGAGTAGTCAGAAGAGGAAATAAGATGGGATAGGAGGCGTACAGATTTATTGAAGTATTCCAAAGTGAGTGCTCGGAGGGTAGGGGCCTCTTCGACATTGTTAATTTTTGCGAGACAATCGGCACGGTCGGATGGCCACTTTGCCAGAAGCTCGAACTCAGTAGGAGCGACAGCACGAAGGAAGTCTCGATCTGTAAGGACTTTGTTGTCGCCGTCAGGCTCCAAGATTGAATAGGTGAACAGGGTCGACATCGGAGCCGGAATGCACTCCTCCTGGATCATATAGATCATGCATGCAAAGCCATAGGCCTTCAATTGACGCTCGCGGTCTGCATCGGGTGTGATCCCAATAAGGGTATCGATCACGTGCACATTACCAATCTTCTTCCACACCGTGCGGTCGCTGAAGACGAGATTCATTAACTCGGTCATTGTGTTTTTACCTGGTCCAGGGCCAGAAGCTTCTCCACTGAAAAACAATGAGAAACATTTCAATCAAGATATCGTGGAGATACGTACATAGACCACATAGTATCCTTGGCGAGCAAGCCAAATCGTGTCGCTGGGCGGATCGTAAAGGCTTCAGAGGGGGAGGAGGATACATATGGAGGTCCCCCAAAGAAGCTCTTGAAGTGGGCAAGAAGAGCCGTGACAGCAACCTCTGTAGTTGATGCAGAGACATAGCAGGTCTCGCGGCTGAGATGACTGTCCACACAGTTTGACCAGGATGTCACAGTGCGGAAGGTGGGTTGCGAGACCTCCTGCAAGAGGATATTATGAGGCAGGCATAATTCTGAAACATCAACTCACAGGTGACGGACTCCTAGTGAGGTCTATTGCGACCGGATTGAGGCGACGGCGATGGGGCGGCGGTGGGGGCTGATATGTATAATCAGGCACGTAACATTTGCTGAGACTGAAGGACTAACCGAGGCCTCAGTGGAACGACGCCGCACCAGCGGTAGTGGTGGCTGACGAAAGGATGAGAAAAGTGTCTGACAGGTGGCTGTGCTAGCATACCAGAGGACGACGAGAAGACTCTCCCCTTGCCGCAGCAGAGGACGAGGCTGCGAGAGCCTGCATATTATGTGAGATGGAGCATCACAAGCAAGAGATGGAGCACACCGGAGCGACTTGAGATTGGGCTGCATCCGCGAACAACGATGACGAGCTGGCAGCAGGCCCAGTCGGATGCGGAGCGTCGGCTATGGAGCGCCGAATAGCCTGGGCCATGAAGTCCTCCTCCTCATCAGACTGGGTGAGATTGAAGACAGTGAGTACATGGCACAGACATAATTATAGGCACATACATTCACTGCGGCCACCTCCTCGATGAAGACACCTTGGGCCCTCTGTGCGGGACGAGGAGCACGAGGGGGCGAGTCAAAATCCTCAGCCGGACAGCCAGCGACACACTCGATAGGCGTAGGTTGGAAGATGTAATCTGCAGTCAGGGGCAGAAGAACTCTGAGGGGAAGGCAGGCGTGCTCTCCGGACATCCTGAATGGTGTTCCCAGGAGAGGACCACTTTTCGGAGCTGAAAGCGAAGGTCAGAATAAGCTATGGAAAGAAAAGAATGAACACACCCATTAAATAATATTCACCCGGCACAATGAAGTTCTTCAGACCCATCAGCGCCTTTTTGAGTCCCGCCTCGGTAAAAGCGTGCCAGGGAACATTGGTCGCTGAGATCTTGCGGCCAAGTCGGAGGCTCCGGGCTCTCTGGCCGAGCTGGCAAAAGGTCCATGGCAGAGCTGAAACCTGCTGAGCGTGCCATTCGGGTGTGTCACGTTCGACGCTAAACGGTAATGGATCAGGCTCGACTGAGAATCGCAGGCCGTGCTTAGCCATAAACTTGTGGATTTCCGAGTTAAGATCAGCGTAAAATGAAGGTGCCATGGTAGTAGTGTCGGGAGCGGGGACGGTGTACGTGAATACCAGGTTGTTCTGCTGCAGCGCCGAATACAATCCAGCGCTTTCCTCCTGAAAGACGCGAGGATCGACCGGGTAGAGATCAGGATCTGCATCTGCATCCATGCTCTCCAAAGACGGATTCATCTGAGGGAAAGAGCGATGAGAAGTGCACAATAATCAAAATAGGGGATGACGTGCCGCGAAGGGGTAAAACCCGAAATGAAAGATATGCCTCGGCTTATCGACAACTTTTTTCGGCTGTGCTTGGACACCAGAGAAGGCGCGATGCGGACCGCGAGGCATTGACGCCCCAGTGGCACTCCCCCATGCATTGTGGTGTGCAGCCTGAGACTTGCGATAACCGTTGGTCGAGGTTTTCGGCGTAGGTGAGCCCCATACTTGGACGGTGGTTGTTCGAGGAGCGGTAAGCGCCATGCTGAGCGTGTATTAAAGATTATAAATTGTCATGAAGCTTGCAGCGACATACTTGGCATTTGTTTGGACAGGCACTTGAGTCGTCTCGACTGCATGTGTGATATAAAGGCCGGTACAGCCAGGACGTTCACATGGTGTACGTCCAGCTGTTGGTCCTGGAAGGACGACCTGCAGCGCAAGGTATAAGAATGATCTGTTGGAAACACAGACAGACAGACCCCAATAAAGAATGGGCAGAGGCCACATCGACCGCGTGGGGGAAGAGGAGGTTGAGACATAGCATGCGCAGTAGGGCCATGACCACAGAGACAAGCCGAGCCTGGACCCGCCATAGGCTGCAGAGCTGGTTAGTACGACAAGCAGAGCATGCATGAGGGCTTACAGAGTAGGCCACACATTCGCCTGGACACACAGAACATGCACCGCGGTGAGAAGTGGCCATACGGATCGACAAGTGCAGAAGACAAAAGCACGAGAGGCACTTTGGACTTTGATGAAAATATGTTTCAGGTGCCGATCGCATGATCATAGAGCACAAACAAATAGATCACAAAGCTCGATTGCAAGGGCGACGAACATGGAGTAGGTTGGCCAAAGTGGAATTTCTGCCTTCCAACAAAAATAAAACCAGACTCCTATGAGTGAGTGGAAAGCCAGTTGACGAGAATGAACAAGTGCAGAACAAGACTGAGAGTTGATTTTCTGAAGATGAAACCAGCTTTAAGGGAATTTGATTTGGGGAGCATCAGTTTCATTGTCGTCGCAGAGAATTTCATTTTGATGGCTTGCAGTTTCGTTTTCGTTGATGGCAGTTTCATTTTCGCCGCTCGGAATTTCATTTTCGTTCAGGCTGTTCCATAATCATCTGTTGCGGTTTCATTTTCCCCAAATACTGTCTCCATTTCATTGCAGAATTGAGGCCTGTTTCACTGGAACGAAGAGCAAACACCGGTTTCAGTGCAGCTGAATTTCATAGACCAGGAGAGAAATTGGAAGCAGACGAGGGGCACTCTTTGGCCAAAGATCATCATGATTCATGATGATCATAGACCAAATTAAACGCTCCCACGAACCAAATCGAACAAAAGTCCACGTCACATTGAATTTATTTTTGTCCAAAGAGGACACCCATATTAGGAGATTCATGGAAGATTGAGATTCCCGTCACCGCATGGTCGAAAAACAAGATGACTCACTGATTGCAATTGACCCGGGCTGCCGGGCATGCCAATCATCAATGTGGCATGCACAAACAATGTTCACGCTTTTCTATGGAAAGCGAGAGCACCACGCTCTGAAACATCTGATCAGATCAAATGCTGAACGATGGCCGCTCAAACCCAAAAGGGATGGAGCTCTGTAATGCGTGTATTTCTCTAAATCCGATGTACTCAGAAAAGCGGGCGAGGAAATAGCAAGTCGGCAACGCCCGGCTTCGAGCCGAGCGCCCCAAGAAGATGCGTATAAGGGAACGACGGCTACATACACATCTTTGTACTACGCGAGGTCAAAAAGAAACGGGAAAGCGGGTGGGTGGGTCCAGAAATTAGACGAAGCGATGAGGCGAACACTGAGAACGGCGAAAGCCAATGAGGGCTCCTGAGGACCCGGTCCTCATTTATAGGCTGCAGCGTTGATTCAGGAGGGTCTCAAACAGCCCGGCTGTGCGAGAGAAAGGGGCCGCTGGTCAGGAGTGACTCAGGGCGGCTCCACTCCCGTGGTAGAAAAAAGGGATAGGATTTGTAGCGTACAGAATTTAGACTACTATAAAGCAAGCTCTAAACTCGACTAAATCCGATGTACTCAGAAAAGCGGGCGAGGAAATAGCAAGTCGGCAACGCCCGGCTTCGAGCCGAGCGCCCCAAGAAGATGCGTATAAGGGAACGACAGCTATTAGCTATTAGGAAAAAAGGGAGGAGAGGGATGGGAATGGTCTGAGATGTGATTGGATGAGGAGATAAAGAAGGAAAGAGAAAAAAGAAAAATTGAGAGGAGCGATGGAAAGAGAGCGATACGCATTTACGGTCCTCCGATAGCCGGTGGCTGGTGGACGGGACGGCCAAAAAGCATGGCTTGCAGAAGAACGGGGTTCTTGCGGATATAAATCTGAATGGCATCAGATGCCCACCGGCCGATTGCCTGAATGACATTCGGAGGAACGCCAGCTTCTGCCAACGAAGTCGCGCCGCCAGCTCGGAGAGACTGGCCTGCAACGTCAGATGGGAAATAATGTTTGAGGCGGCCTATGAACCATCCTCGGGACGGCACCGTCCCGTTGGAGCGCAGCCAGAGCTCACGGTTCAACGGAAAGAGGCGGTCGCGGGAGGCGAGATAGGTGAGGAAGATGGAATGGGGGTCGGAGGGACGGGGATTTCGCTGGATGATGATAGTGTTCCCCTCGTAGAAGCGATCAGCTTTATGGTATGGCAAGAAAAACGAAAACTGATCATCAGCCACTTTAACTGTGTGCCTGAGAGTAAGCTTCCGAACGTTACGCAAGGCCACAGTATCAGGGATTGTAAGCTCGCCGAGGCGCAGCAAACCGTCGCGACCCGTGGTGAGCATGGATAGGAAAAGCATATCGTCATGGGCTGTCGACGCGCCGATATCGTCGATGACTTTCAAGATGTCATCCTCCCCGAGCGGTCGCTTCCGCTTGACCGGCACACCGAAACGACGCATGCAACCGGCGAGCGTACGCGATACCAAGGCGCCATTGCGACGCGCGCGGACGTCAGGGAAGTAAATTTCGAGCTGGTTACAGATGCCCGAGAGGTAAGTGCCGACTGATTTGGGGTTGATGTGAGCAGACATGTAGACGGTATACAAACTGAGGGTTTCCTCGGTTGGATCAATGGGGAGGTTATGCATTTTGACGAAGGTGAGATACGAGTTGAGCGCAGAGGTGTAAGACGAAATAGAGTTGGGGTCGAGGGCAAGGCCGAGAGCAATGGCCCGCTCGCGAACGAGGCGGTCCATCGTCCACGGCAGCCTTTTGGGCTGCCGGGACGTCGGGGTGATGTGGATCATCTGGGGAAGCCCCCGGCGATCCCCGCGGGGGTATAATGAGGTGATGGGGGAGTTACGGCGAAGATGCACCCAGGCATTCCCACCGAAACGACGACGACGACCCGCGCGAAAAGGGATGGAGAGAAAGAAAGACGGCACCGTGAAGAAGGACGGGGTATTCCACCGGCGTGAAGCCCGATGAAAACCAGGTCAGTTTTGTTGGTGGTCGTTCTGCTGACGGTCAGGACATTCGGGTCCTTTGTGGCCAGCGAGTCTGCAAACGTTGCAGATGTGCAACCGCCTACATGAGCCTGCATCGGTGGTGCATCGGCCATCGTTCCAGTTGTTGCAAGCCTGCGACTTGGGTTTACGCACCGGCCCCGAGCTGGGATTGCGTTGAGCGGCGACAACGCCAACACCGATGGAGTCAACAAGAGCGGTTTTGATGTCGGTGAAGTCCGCGAAATCGGTGAGCTCGAGGTCCCGGCGCTGAGCAACGCGCTTACGAATGGCTTTGTCGAAGGAGATGATGCGGTCGTGGAAGAGCGAGTTTGTGGCGGCGAATAGGCCGACAATGTAATCCCGGTACCGCTGAAGCTCCCTGGCGCGATGCGGGAAGATGAAGAGTGTAGCAACACAGGTGCGGTCGAACGCAATAGTCCAAACACCCATGTCGCTAACGAACTTGGTTGGCGCAACAGACCCGACACGGATCTCCAGGCCGTCTCCGAGAGACTCGGTGCGCTCGTCTGTTGTGGTCGTAGAGAAAAGGCCAGTGACGACGGCGTCGAAATTAACAGCCCTAGCGTTGACGAGGTTCGTCCATTCGGAGTCTGGGAACTCGGGACAATGAGCCATGGTGAGAAGAGATCGTTTGGCCCGCTTGGGATCAGCCAGCAGCTTTCTGACGATCCGAAGCGTCTCGTTGAGATTGGGAGGCAAGGGTTGAATGGAGGACTCAATGGCTTCTGTAACCTCCCAGGGGTACACCGTCTCAACGTCGCCAGAGCGGCCACCCGACCGTTCGGGAACCAACGGGGGAGAGCTACCGTCGCGAGGACCTGGAGCAGCACCAGCATCACCGACAGGCTCGCGAGCACGGCCGTGAATGGCGGCACGCTGCTCCTGCCGGTCATGGTCATCAAGAGCCTGGAGGTAAGAAGAATAGGCTGAGTCGACGTCGAGATTGGCTCCGATGGTCGTAGCGGCTGCGGTAAGCTTCTGGTCGATCTCACGGAGAGCTCTAGCCTTACTGACTCGCCCAAGACGGTACTGGTCGATGATGGTCTCGCAGCCGGTACGGGCGGCCTGGACCGCGTCGGTGGCGGCCTGCAAGTTAGGAGGCAGTTGGGGTCCGTAAGGAACATTGTTGCCATCGCCAGACATGTGCGGTAGATGAGATTCGGTAGAAGCGATGGGAATACGAAGTATTTCAGTGTCCAGAAATTAGACGAAGCGATGAGGCGAACGCTGAGAACGGCGAAAGCCAATGAGGGCTCCTGAGGACCCGGTCCTCATTTATAGGCTGCAGCGTTGATTCAGGAGGGTCTCAAACAGCCCGGCTGTGCGAGAGAAAGGGGCCGCTGGTCAGGAGTGACTCAGGGCGGCTCCACTCCCGTGTTTTTGCGAACGACGCCCGGCGCCGACGTCAGGAGGGAGGTAGAAAAAAGGGATAGGATTTGTAGCGTACAGAATTTAGACTACTATAAAGCAAGCTCTAAACTCGACAAATTACTGGCCATTGAGAGACATATTTTGTCTTGAATGAGATCATTGTACCTGTGAGTGGCGTAGAAACACCATAAAGTTCATATTTTCCTGGATTTTGAGATGTACCAGGACAGAAACCTTGGGGTTCTGTCTGGAGGAGGTTTTGAGACCCTTCAACCCTTCAGCGGTCCCATGGAATCTGCGAAGCTGTTCGGAAGTTTCCCTTTCGGCCTCGTGCTTCGAGTTCCGGTCGCCCGAGATGCCCGAGAGGGTTGAAATTGGCTTGTGGGACATGTAAAATGTTTGAGAGATCAATATCATGGCCCCAGGATGCTCCCGAATCATGAAAACTGAAGATGTAGTGACCACAGCCAGCCACAGTCACTCTTATCTACACAGCTGCTACGTAAAATTCGGATGGTAACACCCACTTGAACACAGAAGGGAGCATCATGTACTGATTGGATGTTCTCCGGCATACAGTTTTCTCAAAGCAAATCATCGAGCGTAACAGCTGCCGGTATTCCGGATAGAGCAAATGGCCAGGCCAGTGAATTCTTAATAACGAGTGAAAGAGGCAAAAGTTCAGATAAGATCATCTAAGTATGATTACAATTTGGGGACCGGAGAAGCGGATCCCGTTGGGGATTAATCCCGCCTTATTCTGCACTTTTGTACTCTCGTGTCGCGGCTGGGATGGATCCATCGGGCCTCAGTTTTTTGAGCTTCGAGAAGGAAAGCAACAACGTCAACTTGAAAATTTGACTTTCCGTGAGAATACCAACACAACTGCTGTGTTGATGACAATTACACCTCTGGAGGTCTTCCGGCAGGCATCTGGGATGGCAATAGGCTGAGAATACATACTTTTGCGTTGGGCGTTTCCACGGCAGGAGGTCGGCAATCATTTAGCATTTGATTTGATCAAACGTTTCACAGCGTGGTGCTCTCGCTTTCCATACTTTTCTGCTTCCTGCCACATCGATGTCAGTAAGGCAACATTGATCCCCACTCTCGTTGTGCAAACCTTGTCATGCAAGGATTCTACCTGGAACAGAACAGCCCTTATGATGCCTGAAGCTTGAACTCGCAATTGCCAACTTGAATTGTGGCAGGCTTTGTCACACAGTAATCTCGAATTATCTTCCCCGTATCTGGTGGCGCGGTTCACTGCTTACCAGGCAGTGCCTCCAACGCTTACCTTACAAAGTAGCAAAGAATATATTTGAGGAACTCTGCCACTGGCCATCTATGGACACCAAAAACCCTTGTTCATGCGTCGGTCAAGGACGTCGACTGGTTACTCGTATTTGACTTCATTCTGTAAACGAGGTACGAGCTTCCTCTCTTGAAGTGATCGTCCAAGAGAGACTAGACTATTATTACAGAGCGCGTAATTATTACAACTAGGAAAATATCCATTCCTTCCAATCGTAGCATCTTCCAGATGTACGTCAAACCACAGATGTCCGTAAACACAGCACCCTCAATAAAATCTAACATGCATCCAGGTAAAGAGAGGAAGATTTACTTTCCAATGACGTCCTTGAGCTGCGTGGTGGGAATCGCAGCCGCGAATGCCTTGCGCGACAAACGTATCTGTGTCTGTTGCTCATAGGCATAGCCAAAACCAATCAATGCGCTGTCAGAATACGCAGTTCCGATGAATGTGAGTCCGAATGGAACGCCCGGTGCAGGGTACACTGTTCCGGGGCTGAAAGGGGTCGCACTGTGTCGATTATGAGAGAAGGTCGTGAAAACCCACGCTGGTCACTCACCTAACACTGCTCGGATAAAAGCCCATCGGAACTGGGCATCGTATTAGACAGATTCTGATATAGATGACAGGGAGGGCTTACCAGTGACGGCGGGATACCCGACAATGGCTGTGATACATCATCAAACGACCATCGCAAGAAGACGGGATTGAAACCCACCAGCGAGGTTCGCGGTATAACCAGCACCGCCTCCGGGGGGATTCTTAATACCTGGAGCCGGTAAAACGAGTGCGTCCAGGTTAAATTGCTTTAGAACAAAGTCGATGCCGCGGGTGCTTCCGATGTCACGTTCAGCAGCGAGGGCGGCGAAGTAGGTGGCATCCATGCCGCCGAGTTGAGTCTGTGCCGTGACAAGTCTGGGGATGGAAAGTCGGTACATGCATCATCGAAAGATGTACGTCTGAAGCTTACAGAGACTGGTCTTCGTGCCCGGCGGGCTCTTCCAGGGTGGGATTCGCGTCGTTGAACGCAATCAAGTCGCTCAGAGTTTTAACGCCGGTTGGATTCTTGAGCAGTGCGCTTGTATATTGGGCGAATTGAATCTGAAAGGATGTAAAGCGCTCAGCGAGAAGGAACGCCTGATTCTACAGGGAATACATACCTTAAAATCCACACCTTCAACTATAGTCTCATTGAGAGACGTAACATACTCGTTTGCGGACGGTAAATCTGCGGGGTCAACGATGGTGGCGCCAAGAGCCTTGATTGTTTGTAAAGCCTGTGCGAAAGCGGCATTGACCGAGGGATCGTTTCCGGTGATAGAGTTATTGAGAAAAACGGCTCGGGGAACGCCAATCCGCTTCCCTGCCAAAGCGTTTTTATTCAGCGATTTAGTGAAGTCCGGAACCGTGGCCGGCTGCGCGTTCGTGTAATTATCATTGGCGTCTTTGCCAGCGATGATTGATAATACGATCGCAGCGTCAGTTAACGAGCGCGCTAGAGGTCCAACGGTGTCTTGGTGTTGAGAGAGTGGAACAACTGCATCAACAGTGAGATTCGTAATATCCAGTCGAACAAAAAAAAAAGCACTCACCTCCGGCGCGCGAGGTCAATCCAACTGTTGGTTTAATGCCGGCGATATTATTGTTGCTGCTGGGGCAGATGATACTACCGTCGGTTTCGGTGCCCACGGTTACGGCGGCTAGGCCAATCGCAGCAGCAACAGCAGATCCGGATGAAGATCCGCAGGGGTTCGCTAGCGGGTAGTAGGGGCTAGTAGCTTGTAAAAACGACGTCAGCAAACCGGTTGAATACTGAAGAGTAACATTGACATACTTTGTCCACCTCGCCCTGACCAACCGTTATTACCCCTGAGACCGGCGAACTCAGACATGTTTGTTTTCCCTATGCCGCAACGTGTTCAGCTCAGTAGATATTGGCAAGCAGGGCGTGAAAATTACCGAGAATGATCGCACCCGCTTTCCGGAGACGCTTCACCACTCCAGCGTCGTCGGGTACGACTGAACGAAGCAGAGAAAATGAACCCGCAGTTGTGTTCAATCCTTTTCGCAAAAAAAATCCATGTAAGCCATTTCTAGCGCCATCGAATGAAAAGGACTTCTTGCCTTCTGATGCGACCGTTGCAATGTTGTCCTGCGTCGCGAATATCGTCAGATGCGCCACTTTTCATCAAACGGCCCCGTACCTTGATCAAAATCGGAATCCCATGGAGCATACTGCGCTTCCCCGTTGCCTTTCGTTCCACGTCTAAGGCCGCAGCCTGCGCAAGCGCAGACGGGTTCGTCTCAATAACTGCGCGCAACCCCGGGCCCTTGAGATTAACTTGGTTGATACGGGCAAGGTATGCCTTTGAAGCCAGAACATTGGTAGCTATCCGTATAGATAGAAGAATAACTCACCTTGACAAGATCGACGCTAGTGAACTGCCCTGCATCGAGCCCATTCTGCAATTGCTGCAGTGTGGCCTCGTACAAGTCCGGGAGCGGTGCGGCAGCCTGCCTCCGCCCAAATCCAAACGGCAGCCTGCGTCCAGACAATGGGAAGGAATGCACCAGTTGCGCGCAGAAAACGATAAAAATGAGCGGGAGCCACTTGTGAACGCCGGTCATCTCTGGTCTTCGTTCAGAGGGGTCTCCTGGAAGGACGGAAATGCCCGACCTGACGGGCCTTATATTAGAGATTAAGGACCCGAAGTGGCCTAGTGGAATAGTTTGTAGCGTCGTTGATGAGAGAAAATGAATTTATAGCAGCGTCTCTTCCGGCGGGAAAAACACCGACATCAACACCGACATCAATCGCCCTTGTTACTGATCTTCCTTTCCTGAGCCTTCGGCCCGGAGCCGCAATTGATGTTAACCTTTTCGGGTGAGTTAGTACACACGCTCAAGTCAAATGCCTGATTACCGACTAGTCTGATATTGCGACGTACGCCGGTGCCTGCCGGTGCTAATAGGTACTATCCTCTCAATGAATACAGAGTAAATGTGAATAGCAGCTTAAGATCGGCTCAATTGTTGCTCAATGCAGTCAATGAATAGTCTGCTGAACGTTTCAGAGGTTACGAATGCGAGAGATTCAGACTATACATCAAAACTCATCCGGTTTAATCTCTCGGCTATCGGTTGGTATCAGGACACTTGTTCGTGTACTCACTGGCTCCGAATAGCTCCGAATCCTGTGTTTATGGCTCATCCTACCTACGTTGCCGACTTAAGGACGTGACAGGGCAGTTCCCCTCGCGCTGGGCTCACCTGGCCAGTGAAGAACAGAATCCCTGCGGCAGTAATGAACCCTTGGGAAGCAAGTTGATTTGTACCGCAGCAGTCCCATTTAGGAACATAACCGGGCCCGTAACTACCCGGGCCTGTAACTACAAAGCAATCCGACGTCAGAACAACGTCAGAACGTATGCTACGATAGGCTACGATTTTAGCTGCGATCAGCATATTTACCCGTCTTCGCTAAAAGGGAATCATCCGAGCAAGATCCGAGGCAGTAATATGGGTACTGCAGACTCGCGATCACCAGCCTCCAGGTCGAAGCTACCGGCGCAATACCCAGCTTAGGTGTCATATTTTGTCCCTGCATATGTCTGATCTTGTCTGATCCTGTCAGTCTTGTGAATCGCAGTACCTCATATTGATAACACCACTGAAATAGAACCACTTGTGTTGGCATCCTCGCTTCAAGTTGTATCATCTATCCCCGCACAGTCGGATCCCCGCAGTAATAAATACATAAAGAGAGACTAGACTAAACGAAACGAGGGTTTACTTCGAAAAGCAAGAGGTGAGGCATCTGTCACTCACCTGTGGTGCTCTGTTGCAAGAAATAATATATAGCATATCACGGGATATATCGGCGTATATGGACTCAGGCCATCAGACCCAGGTTGCCCATTTTTTTTTTTTTGCAATGTGCCATAGCTCACCATCAGTTGAGATCACACCTTACCATCCATATAGGTCTGACGGGGAATATCACGGCATATATGCCCATATAAGGTGCTATATGTTCCGATTGGCTTGAACCCATAGACCATATAGGGTCTTATCAGACCATATATGCCATAAATTGATTTTGCGACGTCGGCCATGTCTTCGGGGAACTTGAACCCGCCCGTCAAAAACCTTTGGCACATGGACCTGTACATGCTGCCGGCGAGAATGAGATGAATGTTCCTCCCTCAATCGGTGTGCTTACACGAGAGCGATCCTTCTTCGCTGTCTCGCGCACAGTCGCGCACACCGGAAGACTTGTGCACCGTCCCAAATTGCATATGGCCTCAATAAAAACATAAAGGACTTTGCTTGCACACAGACCAAGCCGTATTCCGCTTGATTCACATCGATCTTAGCGACTGTTGAACGTGATTAGTGAGGTTTGCGTAGGTAAAATGGTTGACCGGGGCAGACTCAAGGCAGACTGCTATTGGCTTTGCGCAACATTTCGATATATTTGGTCTTGCCGGGCGGTCCGGCGGCGAGGTCGTGATCGACTCCAGTGGTGTCTCTGCGAAAGTTGTCCAGATTTCATACTACTAGTAGGCTTGTTTATCCTCGAAAAAAAACGTACATGTACAGAGATCCCTGCAAATAATACAGGTCCGGAGTCGTCTGCAAGCGGCTGATGACAATGTTCCCCTCTACAAATGATCGGGGAGGAAATCAAAGAAACAGTGACGCAGTACGCACCGATATCGATACTCAGACTGATCTCCGAGTCAGGCTATTTACAGTCTGAGAAACATCTTTGCAGGGGCACCCAGGTCTCGATAACCTAGGATCAGATTGCTTACAAAGCTCTGCATGACTTGTCTTCTGCCTTCACCTGCCCGGTCCTGTAGCTGCTGAGAATCACAGGAGGGAAGAGGATGTGAGTAGTTTTCCTCATGCGTTTCAAATCCATCTTACACAGTGATTCAACGACGGCGACGCGTTCCAGAGATAGACACGACGCGTCGCACCTGTTTCGAATGAGAAATAAGGAAAAAAGAAACACGCCAGAACCTACACGTACCCAGTTCTAAGCTTACCGAACGAAATCACCTCTGAGATCTTCCTTCATTTTCTTCCCGTCTGTCCACTCTGTCCCCCAATAACTGGACTCCTCTCGCCTCTCTTGACCCATGTCTGTCGAAAATAGAGATTCATTGCACATTCCATGCCCACCCTTTGGAAAGGATTATCACTATATTTTGGCAACTGTATGGTCGGCCAGGAGGAAACAGCTGATGTACTGGACTCATGGCTGGCCAGAACCGGCGCCTGTCCTCTTTCCATTCGAATGGATGGGAACTTTCCTCTGTTCATCTACTCTCCACACGAAGTTTTTGAGGTGTTGGATACCTATCTAGCGCGATGAGAGTACTTGGAACTTCTGTGGATTCCCGTCGACATCACTCCCCTGCTGTCGTGTTGTGATTTCGGGGTGATGGGAATAAGAAGATGATGGAGACTTTGCAATACTGCACTATTACGTTCAATTCAACACGTGGTGTGACCCGTGACAATTTGAACCATATTCGACATTCGACAGCGGGCAGGGGTGACAGTGACAAGCGGCAAAATCTCGACAGACCACCGGAAATTTCCCTGGGTCGAAAAAGAATTGAGGCCCGAGGGATGTTATTGGAGAAGGAGGCGACTAGAATTGGAATTTCAACCAAATCTGACTTTCATACATGGATTTCTGATCAGTTATGAGCCACTTGCCTCATATTTCTCCTCCAACCATGCATTAAGGCTTATTTCAGCCAGATTTATCTGAAAAACCTTACCTTTACAACTATATCTGCTGTAAATTTGAGGTACTGACATTGCAGCCTATTTTCAGATTTCTTTCGAACCGTGGGACCAAAGTCGACACCCGTGACTGTCGAACTGAACTTAATAGTACAGTAGCACTGAAGGATTAGGTTGACCTGCTTTAGAGCAAACGAATGCTCTAACAGCAGAGTGCATTCAGCTTATATACCTCCAAATATAACTAGAATATTCTACGTGTATCTACGAGTGGAGTGGTTGAATAACCAAAAGGGGAAAGAGAAGTTCTGGAATATTCAGGCATAGACCCGCTGCTACAGGTGTGTCCTTCAACATGTCGGGTCCAACACCCTTATTGCGTTGATTGAGACTTTCTTTTGATGAGGCACAGGAGCTCTTGTCTCCTACCCCCTTCACTGCGGCACTGCTCCTGAATACTGTCATTCTCCACCAACTTAATGTCATTTTACCCTGGGCACAACTCATGTCTCTGACAATAGTATGGGTCTCCTGGGGCATATACACACCAATTCTGCAACAGACACCAAATCTCATTCATTGTTTACTTGCGATCTACCACGATCCCGACGACAATGTGTTGGTGGACGTAGCTCTACCTCACTTGGAATCGCTGCTGTTGCTCGTGGACGACCGTTTAGCAGACACAGGCTATCTCCAAACCCTCGTTGCCCCGGCCCTCCGCGAGCTTCAGGTCTCGGATCGGTGCCTGGGGCGGAACCCACTCACTTCTCTTGCATCATTTGTGTTGAAATCTGGCTGCAAGCTGCAGAGGGTGCACATCACAGGCCGATAGGTCCATTTCCAAGACATCATACCACAGAGCATTCCGGGCTATTCCGACCTTTTCTTTCAATAAGAGGCTGAACATGGGGCATGACTACCAAACTGGAAATTGTAGCTTTCGCCTTCTGTGCCTCGGACAATGCTGGCGTCCACCAGCGCTTCAAATGCGGACTATCCTTGGCAACAGGGATGTGTTCTCGCACACACCTCCACACCACCTCATCCAACTCCTCAATTCCCGCCATCACCTCCTCCGCACTCGCATACCCCTCCGCCTCTCCAATCACGTCCAGCTCCTCCACCAACATCTCCTTAAGTGCTTCCCATTTCCCCTCTCTCCAGTTCAATCGCTCCTCTCTCTCCCTCACCGGCGGCTCAAGATCCAGTTAGCTGATGATCGGGAAATGGTCTGTCAATTCCGGTGTCCTGGCTGGATAAGCATCGCAGCTAACAAAGAAGGCCAGGAAATCCTCGCTGCAGAAGACATTGTCGGGTCTGGTCAGATTCCCCGTGCGCTTCGCACAGAGTGTCGGTATCCCCGCCGGAAGCGGCATTTTCATGCGGAATCTCCCCAGCAGCTGCAAAAGAGGGAGGACCGCCTCCTCCGCTGCTGCCGTAAACAGGTGAGCATTCCGCATTTCGTCCCATAACGGGCTGTGACGATTAAAATCGCCCAGCCAGATATAATAGACAGGGCCCCTCGGCGGCGGATTTGCTCTCGCCGTCACCATGAAGCGACACAGAGCTGTCAACGTCTCGTCATGATCGCCATCATTGTAGATGTTCACTACTCGCATCGTCCCAAATGTGTCGCGGTATTCCACCGCGATGATGTCAGGGGATGAGACGGGCATCTGCGACCACACGTCCGTTGGCAGCGAGGCGCTTACCAGGGTCACAGCCCTCGCTCTCGTCCCCGGCACCCCACACGCCGTTGGGTACACCACTGTCCAGTGCGGATTTGCTCTCGTTTCTCCCCCCTTCCCTATCCACGGCTCCTGAAGCGCCGCAAAGTGGTACGTATCTCTTTCCATCATCTGCAAGAGCTCGTGCTGATTATCGAGGCCCCTGTCCAGGTTCTGCTGCCACACATTCATGCGGCGCAAAACCCTATCTCCTCCGCCCTGCGTACTCATCCAGTCCCGCCCACGGATGCGGTCGAGTCAGTGACGTGTTTTGAAACAACAAGCATGATCGACGGTGGTGCCCGCAGCAGTAAGTTCAGTTTTCTGGATACTGAGGAATTGTAGGAACGGGAAGGCCTTCCTTCCCGTTCCTTGAACAAACCAGGTTCACACTCTTCCACTGCCAGCAGCTTTTCATTCCTGGAGTCTGCATGTCTAGTAGGTTCCAAAACATGGTGCTTGCCCTCCCTCCCCCAATCCTGCTGCGAGTCATCATGTGCTGCTGGCGGTACATACCAGAATCAACGGAACTTGAACTGTGTTGGCTAAAGCAACAGTTTTGGCCATATTTCGTCGGGTTTTGTGGAGGATAGGTTAAAGGCGGGTTGTGAGTCGCAATGAGGAGCTTATAGTCATTCCCAACCTCCAGGTTCAACATCACCTAGACCATGACCCAAAATGATATGTCGGTATAAAAACCTGTAATATTTCCTTGTCTGGTCAGAATGATGGCAAAATCCATTCTGCCAGCCGACGTGGTGCAGAGACTTGCAGAGATCTTTGAATCCTCGTTGTAGAGTCCCATCGGTCACCCTGCTGATCACGTGCGGCCCACAGCTAAGGGATTTGATCGGTGGATTTGATGAAAGAATTGGAACTGACTCAAGTGAGTGCGCACCTAATTGTAAAATTGAAAACCAGGCCTGAATCTGAACCACGATCAAATAGATGTTATTTGCAGCTCATTAATGATGGTCGTGGTTGGCTACGTCTCGGCTGAGATAGTCACTGCACCCGGCTATGATCCGATTTGATCCAGCAATTCCGGTTGATCCTTTCCGCCCCATTAAGCAGCACGACCTCACTGCCCAAATTGTGATAACAAGAAGCCGGAACCACAACCCGAGGAAGCAGTAATATTTTGTTGCTGCTCAAATGTCCCCTCGAATTTTTCGAGCTTTGGGTGGCTCCGGGGGTCAATATACGGCAGGAAACTTCAATTGAGATCGACCACAACATGCATTTGCTTTACTACGATAATCTGCAGCACAGAACTAAAGATATATACAGGTGAGACAAAGGAGGTATCAACAGCAATTTGATAAACTGAAAGCGAGGAAAATTGCAAGGGCTTTTTCGGGTCGAGTGGGGACCTTATCACTATGTGTCCATCCATTAAGGTCCGACTGCGACTGATACATTGGCTGCAGATAAAATACCAGACGCAAATTGTGTATCCTGCTTTAGACTCAACTTTCAACATTAAAAGGGCAATGCTGCAAGAGATGATGCAATGTTAACGAGATACAGTATATGACGAGAACCTGCAGTTACAACTCAAAAAGTTGAACAGTAAATAATTATGATGTAGTGGTTTGCTGTGGATCTCATTGCAGCGAGTCGAAGCAAATCCATGTTGCAATGAGTGACTCAGTGTGGAAATATATGCATATAGCGTGGAGCAAGGCAGATTGGTTTGAAGTAAGCATACCTGAATTTCCGGATGGAAATTCAACTTCAAAGCCACATAGCTGCATTTGATCGACGGGATTTATGGAGGTAAAGATCCCGACGTTGGAAGATGGTACACTCACGATCCCATGAAGTGGATACCATTTCGGCTCATGCCCAGGTTGTGAGTGCAACGGTTTTTGACGCAAGTTAATAACTGATCCGTGACATAAACATGGGCGATAAGTAAGTAGTGAAGGTTTATTAGGTTGATACTCGGCTTGTAAGATCTACAAATCTGCATAGAATATGAAGTAGAAATTCCATAAATTCAGGTATTGCGCCATGAAAATAAGAAGGTTGGTGTGGGGAAGGCAAACATCAGAGGTTGGAACTTGCAAGGTTTCAGGAGTTGTGACTTCTTGCGGTTGACGGCTCGCTGCCTGGGTGGACAGAGAGTTCGAAGGGAAAGAGCGACATGATGCAGATGCTGTGAGCGCTTACTGGGCGCTTATGCGCCGGCAGATTGTTGTGAGAGATTTTAAAATATCTCGAATTCTATTGGTTGTGGCTATCGCGCTTTTGGACTTGATTCCGATATCGATAGCCCTTGAATTTCTTGACGGTGTCAAAGATCTTCCAAATATGGGATATCAATCAAGATAGCCAGCTGTGTCCTGGCGGGTGGTACACCCAGTGTAGCGCTTCAAAATCTTTGGTGAATGATCAATGGTATGTATATAGATATCTCTCTCTTTCCCCTTCTTGTTTCTCTCTTTTCTGCAGCTTGAAAACTTGAATTTTTCTATGCGTACACGGACATTTTTGGGCTCCAAAACCTTTGGGCTAATTGATTGATCCACTTCCGGTGTGGGAAGCCCGAGACGATGCCCGAGGTCCACCGGTGCCGCGCCGATCGCTGTCAAGCTCCCCACGGGGAAGCTAACCCATTTGTTGTTCGATCGTCAGCAATTCTCGACCATCGGCCTCTGCTACATTTCTCCGACCATACTGATTGTAGAAGATGTTGCGGTTGGAACGAAGCGCATGCTCTGAGTCTATGGTTCGGTTGAAAAAAAGACGGGTTTTCGTGTGCTGAGAGGTCATGGGTTTCATAATTACGGGTCGGAATATCATCTGACGCTCCGCAGGCTTGGCTACTACATAACGCGGTACCAAATCGGAACGCTCAAAAACATGAACTCTAACCGGAAATCCCGCCCTCTTTTCACTCACCATGTCCATCTCCACTTCCTCCGTAGAAGACAAGCCCGGAGTTGCACACCTTGAGAATGGGCCGGATACCAACTCGACGTTCTCGGATGCAGAGGACCGCGCTCTGACGTCGGCTTTCTCTCCTTCACCGTCTGCTGGTCTTAATTTTCTTTTCCTCGCAGACGCAAGATAGACCTGAGACTTCTGGTCATCCTGGGCGCATGTTACGCGGTATCCCTTATCGATCGAACCAATATAAGTGTTGCTCGAGTTGCCGGAATGGCAGTGTGAGTCTTCCCTCTTCGTGCCGGCTTTCCCATTGGACTGACTGGTTTCTCTCGCTCAGAGAGCTTCATTTGACAGTTGGAGAACGATACTCGATCATCTCACTGTGAGTGTAATGTTTCTATTCCCCACGGAATCCGTCTATTCAACATGTTCCAACTTCCAACAGTCTATTCTTTGTTCCATACGTCATCGTATGTTCGCCTTAACATCCACCACTCATGGGCTAATAGGACCACAGTTCCAACTTCCGAGTAACATTCTGTTGCGCAAGATTGGCACGCGAAATCACCTCTCAGCAATTGTTATTTTATGGGGTGCTGTGGTGAGTAATCTTCCCTCCTCGTCACATCATATGGCCTAAATCGACATTCCTAGATGCTTGGTGCGCCTAATTTATTGTAGAGAGCCTTTTCTAATGTATCCGCCTTCAGGAATGGGATTCCTCAAGACATGGGAGCAGCTTGCCGTTTGTCGCGTTCTTCTTGGACTCCTTGAATCAGGTTCGTCTTTCCCTGCTTCAGGCAAGCTTTACGTCTGACTTCTCTTCCAGGATTCTTCCCCGGCTGTGTATTCCTCATCTCATGTGGGCGCTAACACCGGATTTAGTGGTTCGACTGATCTCATATGTTGACAGGTTGGTATACACGGTTTCAAACGCAGAAGAGGCTTGCCGTGTTCTATCTTACGAGCATGGTTATCACTGGATTCTCCCAAATTATAGCATGTCTGTCCCTCGTCTCTCTATGGCCTTGCGCTGCTCATTTCTTCTAGACGGGATCACTAAACTCGGCGGGACTTACGGTCTCACTCCGTGGAGATGGATCTTCATTGTGTTCGGTGCGGCCACCATTGGTTTAGGCCTCATTTCATTCTTCGTTCTCGGTCTGTCTTTGCCTCCGCTTTCTTTGTCGGAACGATCTCATCGTGGCGTTCAGTTGACTTTCCTGACAAGGTCACCTTCCTCACACCGAGGGAGACAAAGCACATCATTGGCAAGATCAAGTGAGTCGGAAATCCTAAATTGCTCCCTACAGAATTAAATCTTTTAACCCAGTGCTGACCGGGGAGACGCGGAGCCAGACCAATTAACGGGCAAGGTCACGATGAAGCATTTGGCCGATTGGAGGCTTTGGGCTTACGGATTGCTCTACATGGCATCGACCATGCCTGCTTACGCATTTTCATTCTTCTTGCCTGTGCGTCCCGTCGGCACTTTCTCTCCAGTTGTTGAGCTCTAATTGTCAACTCCACAGGTCATCCTGTCAGGAGGAGGATATACGGTGGCGACTTCCCTCCTCCTTTCGGCTCCTCCCTACGTCTTCGCCGCTATTTATACCTTCGCTGTCAGTTATTCTCTTTCCCGCCTCTTGTATTGCTACCGTCTCACGGACCGAGCAGATAGCATATGCGAGCGACAAGCTCCGCCAACGGGCTTTGTTCATCGCGATCAGTGCGCTCGTCTGCATGACGGGGTTGTTCATCATGGCCTTTGGAGGAAAGATTGGCCCCCGGTACTTCGGCAGTTTCCTAGCCATCGGAGGCTGCCAGGCCAACGTCCCCGCTGTGCTGGCGTACCAAGCAAACAATATCCTCACACACAGCAAGCGGTCTGTTGCTTCAGCTCTCGTCATCGGATTTGGAGGAATTGGTGGAATCTTTGCGTCCGTTTTTTTTGCTCCTCCGATGATGTTTTCTTGAAACGCCGCTGACTTGCTTGATAGATCAACCGTCTACAGAGAAAAGGACACGCCGAAATACCTCAACGGCCTCGGCGCCACCATCGGCTGCCAGGGCCTCATTCTCATCCTCCTCGTGCTGCTGACTCTGGACTTCAGAAAGGTGAACAAGCGAGTGGATGAGGGGACCGCCGTTGTCGAGGGTCGGCCCGGGTTTAAGTATACCTTGTAACCGCGGGCGACATCGAATTGATTACGCAATTCAATGTTTAACTACCTTACCTCGCCGCACAGCTACTTGCCCTACTTTGTACTATGTATTCAGATCAGTATTCCATTGGTTCACGAAAAACAAACTACACCACTTGACCATATGGGAATTTTAAACCTTCGAAAATTACAGGGCACTGGGACAGGGCAGTTCACCTGGGTTCGATATCCCGCCGCCGCGTTGAACACATCGATATCCGTACAAGAGCACCGACAGTACACCGATTGCCAAAGGTGCGGATTACAGAGGAACTCAGGTCAGACGATGGAGTGATTTGGTATCGTTCAGCCAGCGAGCTGGAACTTAACCGGGAACATCGCCGCATAAAATACTATAAAATACGAGCATGGTTGAGCATGTGCACATTTTATCTCAAACCTGACACAAGTTTCATGACAGAAATTCGCATCGTCGGAACGCAATCATTCAGGACCTCGGGCAGCCTCGGGCGGCATTGAACAGGTGGACAAACCGTGGGAATCTGAGATCAATCTCGCCTTTTAAAGATCCCACCACTCACGGGCTCGGCTTTACATACCCGTCCGTACCTTGTCCGTACCCCACAAACTTCCCCACCAAGAATAACCCAAAGCACAACGATGCCCGTCGCCACCGAAAAGACGCACGCCACGGATGCGGAGGTCGCCAGAAAGACGTTCACTGGGAAGCAGCCCACGCCGCCGACCTTTGCGACCAAGCTGGAGGAGCGCGAGTTCATCAAGTTCCGCCTCGCGCAGGCGTTGCGCATTTTCGGTGCACCTCATTCATCCGCAGTGGCTCTCCAAGGCAGATGGTAACTGATCAGAGCACTCGCAGGCAATCGCGGATACGACGAGGGCCCTGCGGGACACATCACCGTCCGGGTTAGTCCCAAAACTCGCTGTACTTGCTTGCGTTGCAGGGATGGGAGCTCATTCTGGTCGCTGACGCAGGACCCCGTCCGCCCGGACTGTTTCTGGGTGAATCCATTTGTGCGTTGTTCTCTTCTCAAATTTAGCTTGCGCTGAGATGATCTCGCTCTGAATCTCTTCGCGCAGGGCCTGCACTTCAAGCTTATCCAAGCGGAGGATCTCCTCCTCGTAGACCACCACGGGAACATTCTCGAGGAGTCCGGCCAGAAGAACGGGGTGTGTATCTGTCTTTTACTTCGTCTTCGCCCATCATGTCCTTGTTCTAACCTAAATTTTCTCATCAGCCCTTCCGCCTCCTCAACACCGCCGCCTTCATGATCCACTCGTCCATCCACGAGGCGCGGCGGGATGTTCTCTGTGCCGCGCACTCGCACTCGCCGTACGGCAAGGCTTTTAGCGCGCTAGGGAAGACTCTCGACGCCATCTCGCAGGACGCGTGTGCGTTTTATGAGGTACGTGCTGGAATCGCGTGGCGTCTGTCTGTTTTATTTCATTTTCTTATCCTGTCAACCTGACTGTGTACTTCCCCTCCAGCTATATCCCCACCGTTCCCCTTGCAGCATTTCTATGTTCATTTTCCCTTTGGTTCTCTTCGATTCCTTATTGTTTTCATGTCTCATGCTCGTATTCCTCAATACTAATGAAACCTACGGAGCAGGATCACGTCCTCTATTCGCAGTTCAACGGCATCGTCCTCGACGAGGTGGAGGGGCACGCCATTACGGAGGCGATTGGCGGGAAGAAGGCGGCGATTTTGCAGGTGCGTTCAATTTCATCCCATGTTCCTTCTACACCTTCGTTTCAATACCATCACGAACAACTTGAATACTTTCCCGAACGATATCAGTCCCTGCTCTGAATTCATCTTCATATCCCAATTCATCTTCTCTCCTCCCCATATGCTTCCCATTTTATGAGCACTGCACTCGATATTAACTGACACTAACGCATTGGACTCACAGAACCACGGCCTCCTCGTCGCGACTGCATCCATCGAGGCGACGGTCCATTTCTACATCGCGCTCGAGCGCGCGTGCCAGGTGCAGTTGTTGGCGGACACGGCGGCGGGGGTGCACGGAGTGAGTATTCAGCTCTCCTCATATCGTCCTATTTCTACGCACTGTCATGGTTCATTCAATCTTCCATCTTCCTCGAGTTCTGTTCCGTTTCGTTCGCCTTGTTCGATCTTCGTTCATTTGCATCGTTCGACATCCGAATTTCCTCCCATAGTGTCATAACCATCCCTGTTATCCCTGCCTTCAACTTGCTCAGTTCTCGTTTCCTTTTTCATTTTTCCGTGGCACGTTACACATCTAACAATGCACAGACCACCACAGTTCCGATCAACGCCCTTCAGGCCGCTGAGACAGGGCGCATTGTCGGCTCCGCCGGCGCGGGGTGGTTCAGCGGGTGCATGGAGTTTATGGTGCTGGAGCGGGAGGAGGGGAAGAAGTGGGAGTTCAAGTAAATGTCGCTTTGTTCGACGTGGAGGCATCCGTGGAGCGCAAGAAACTAGAACAACGTAAGAGGGACCGTTTTATATGTCAGTTTGAGATGAATCCTCACGATGCTTTGTCAAGGGGGGAGGAACAATTGTTTGTACAATACTTTATATCGTTGTATGCATATTTCATCTTTAAACAGCTTGATTCAAATCAAGAGTAGTGTGTGATGACCCTGACCGCGACGTTTGGGGGCGAGTTCTACAGTACAACCGTTCTCGAGCAAGTTAGGGGCTTCACCTTATCAGTGCCGGCAATCAACCCTAATCTAATCTTCACTGCCACAGTATTTGTTACTGTGTCTGCGCTTGTCTTTTCCACTGTCATGTCAAAAAGGTCGAGTTCTGTGTACTCTCGAAGGCGACTCTGGGGCTGGAAATTGATTGCGCTCTACTTGACGTGTACACTTTCCTTTGCTCAGACTGCATACCCGCTGTAATCTCCCCACTCGGAAAGCCTTTCGTCAAGCAACAATCAAGCAATCGTCAAGACTCAATTGCGTGTCTGCTACTTTAGAAGTTGCCACCGTGTTCCTTCGAGCTACCATGGCCAGTATGATATCGACGCTGATGGCTACAGTCTACTTTCCACCCTCGTTATCACTCCGTTTCGGCATTCAATTCTCTATGATCCGACCCCACTGTTTCAATCATCCTTTCAGGTGACTCTTGACGACAAACTCAAAGGGTGGAAGTTATGGCTACCGAGAACTGCGAAAAATACACATCCTGATCCTTCGGAGATGCCCACACTTCTTCGTTGCCTGAAAACGAAATCAACGGATAGAATTCCACTCATAACTGCCGCCATACCTCCTATAAAACCTCGAATCAGTAAAAGCCAACAAAGTAAGCAAAAATTTGGTGCGTACCAAAGAACGTTTGCATGATAATCCCACGGATCCTACCCGCCTCGTTGTTCCGCAACACGAGGCCAGTCACCTTTATCTTACTCTCCCCTTCCACGAACAGCTCCAACTCGCCGTTAGCTTTCCCTGCGTCGTTGAGCCTCACGCGCTCGGCAATTGTTGTCCACGCCCCTTTTGCAAACGAGAACGAGCCCCGCCCAATAGACGCACCGTAGGTGGGGTTGCAGTCCGATTTCGGAGGAATATTGCAGACCCTGTCGTTTTCAGGGGAACCGGGCGGAAGGTACGTGTAAAACTCTCCCATGCCCGATTTCTCACGCCACATCAGGCGCGCTGAGAAACATGCATCATCCCGCCGCCCACCGGAGCATGAAATTGAGCGGTCATCGTCGTCGCCTCCGTCTGGCAGCCCTCATCGTCAATATGTATTCGACAAAGAAAACGCATCCGACGCACACAGGCCTGGAAGCTTGCCGCCCAGGTTGAAATCGAAGTCCTCGGGGAAGTAGACTGCGTACCCGAATGTTGCCTCGCGCGCGGTGGTGAGATCGACTGCAGCTGGGCCCGGGGCGTAGAAAGAAATCCCTCCCTCCGGAGAGTGCGTATAGGTATACGATCCCTTCGGGTAGTGCGCTTTCATGGATCTACGGCCATCGGGAGCGGCGGTGTAGTCGTGCGATAGCGACGCGATCAGATTTTTGGGCCGGAACGTGCTGTCGCTCAGTGGGAGAGCGTTCGGCGCTCCATTTACTGTTGTCCATTGCGCTCCCGTATGTGGAACCGGGAACAACGCATCGAGGCCGTCTGTGGCATTATCTGCGCTCGGGGACGGAGAAGAAGCGAACGTGGACGCTGTCACAGTTGAGCTGGTGTTGTTTCGTTGATTTATCGGGCGGGCTGCGATCCCCAGGATGCAGCAGAAAATGAAGCCGATATCAGAGGCGAAGACCATTAGTGGGGTGGATTCGAGAAAGGCGCCAGGCAAGGATCCACCGTCCTTCCATGTCCATTTTATCTATTGTTGAATTGTTTCAGTGCACTAATGATCCAGTGTTCCAAAGACGCGGAGCGGACGGGTCCTGGATGGCCGTTGATTCAAGGTCGAAGAACCTTGGAAACCAAGCCCAGGGAAACATGAAGACGCCGTTGATCCATCCGACGACCAGGATAGTTACCCACTAAGCAACGTCGCTACCCTCCCTCCCTACCTCCGACTCCCGAGGATAAGCAGCCAACTTCTTACCGCCATGATTATCCTGCTTCTTACAAGTACTTCACACAATTTTAGTGTCCCAAGACTAGACCAATACCCGGCATTCAAGTTCCCAAGACGCCGAGTTGTACTTGGCTGCCGATGCAGACATATCTTAGTCCCGGCCCAGCTTCATCAAACTTGCAACAGCGGCCATCAGGATCTCAAGCGTCGCCAGTTGACAGCAAGTCCGCGGCATGTTCGCCCACCGGGACTCTTCAAGGACTGATTGATAGTCGTACGTTCACTGCGTTCCGGGCCCTCCTAACCTCAGCTTGAGGCTAGGTCCCTACCAACGGCTACCCATGGGTTGACCTAGGCAGGGTCTGTGTAGCTGATCAAAAGTCTGGATAGGTCTTTGAAGGTCTGACTAACCGACTGTGGATCAGCGCAGACATTTCTAGGTCGGCTTAGGTGCCTACCCACACCCAAGCTGACCGCTGATAGGATTTTAAACCAAGGAAAAAGAACTTGAACTATGGTTGAATCCGAATGGGCCGAGGTTCCCACGCTTTCGGGTGGGTGTTGAGTGGTAAGAGGACAAGTGGTGGGAGAAAATTGCACGGCCAGCTGGCCCTGGATTCACAGATAAGGTAGACTAGCCTATGAGACGCTAGAATACAAATCAGATAAGTGAGCTCATAATATAAACAATAGTTTGATATGTATGCAGAAGTCAGAACTAATCTGATGAGTATTCCAAAAATTGGGAGAGTATCAGGTTGGGAGAAACTGACGCTGTCAACGAGCAAGAAGCTCGCCGACCCGATCCAGAACGAGAGCACTCGGTCGGCAGCATGAATGCCGGGCGAGAGAGGCTCAGATATTCTGACTCCAGATCGCGTGGTCAGTTTCGTACACAAGGAGCTCTAGGAGATGAAGCCCAGAAACCCCAACCCGGAGCAACGCTCCCAAGAGCAAAGCTCGCTTGAAGGGCAAATCGAAGAAGCGACCAAAACACCAAACAGGAGTGGTGCGAAGAAAAGGGAGAGAGGAAGGTTATGAATGTGTCCAACCCCAGCGGTCGGTATGGGTGTGCGCTGTGCAGAAGACCATGCCGACCACGCCGAACAAATTCAAGATACGGGAAATAATAGTGTAATCATACGCTCGGCAGTTAAGATAGAAGAGCTGAAAGGGACTCCTCCAGCTATGTGGAGTGCCCTCCCGACCTGCCTGCACAGATAGACGCCAAGCAAATCGTGCCAGACAAAATCCTCGCATCGAGAATTCAAATATGACACATCATATCCAGCACCGAAACAGAAAAAGGGTGGACACGAACTGAACGATCCCCCGGTGACGGGGATCAAGCATGCACCTTCCAGCATGCCCAGCATTGAATAAACATGGAAGGAATAGAGCGACACTGCATACGGGAACCACCCGCGGACAGGCCGCTCTGAATATATAAAAGTGAAAATTTAAAAGTGCTCAGCGAGAATCCACGTCTCAAGAGTGAGGTGATATCTTCAGATAGCCAATAGACTGTTGTGAACCGAAGGAGAAGCCAGCAAAGCATCAGGAGAGGGCAGATATGCCCCAATATGCAGAATGATTGGAAGAGAATATAGCTGGCCCCCAACGGGCTGAAAAGACTTGTACTTGGAGACAAGAGATCCAGGAACAGTCTAGATGATATAGCAGAGAATAATCCTGTCGAAAAACCGCGTGCGAGGCGGCGTCGGCCAGGACGACATGGATGTCGCGAGCACAAAGAAAGATGTGACTCGTAACCTCACGGTCACGAGTCATGTGCCCGGAGTGATCGCGTCTCTGTTCGTCCCGCCGTCTACCTTATCTTACGCTTACTCTAGCCGGAGCAAGCTCTCGTAGATCCAGCTAGCACATCGGTTCTTTTGTCCGTCGAAACTCATGGTAAAGTTTAAACAAGATCGTTGAAAATAGATTTGATTGATCCACGGCGAAGAGCACCAGCATGCAAAAGCAGGTATTTCTGGGTCTGAGCAAGGGAAGAGGTGATTCTAGACATGGGCGGCCGAGCGTAGTTCCCTACGCTCACCTACATTGATCTGCACTGACCTGCGCTGACTGAGCGTAGGGGGGCTAGACACAGCCTAACCTGACAGGTCATCACCACCCCATAATTGAGCGTAGCCATCCTAAACAGGGTCTGCGTAGTCATCTACGCTGACCCAACTCTGACCTGACCTGACAGGTCGTCACCACCCCAGACTAAGGGTAGGTTGGACCGGAACGCAGTGGTTCTCTACAGCCTGGTTTTAGGGAAGGACTCCATGGACCACGGCAACATCGATACACTTATTATTGTCGGTGACCAAGTAAGCCACGCATCGAATAGTAAGGAATGCCTGCTTCTTATGCATCTGCATCAGCACCTTGCATACCGGACTCAAGAGCCCGTTTACGCCTTTCCAAGGAATTAAAGGCACCGAAAAGCTTCACATGAACAACGAGTCTTTGGGGAAGCAGACGCGAGATATGTCTGCGGGCATGGATTGATCACAAGATTCACCCAGTTTCGGGCGAGGCACGGACAGACCTGGAGGAACAGCGTCCCCGTAAAGAAGAATTTGAGCAGTGAGCTGATGAGCTGCAACGTTACTTTTGTGAACGAGGTATAGGAGTCGGACGTATTTTAATTATTCAAGACGCAGGCGCTCACATCGACGCGAAGTCTGGTAGCACAGGTTAAACGCTACTCTGGAAGATGATAAACATGGCTAAGAGACGACGATGGTGGGGGCGAGGTGGAGGAGAGTGAGCACCGAAAGCTGTCTGAGAAGGTCTTGGTAAAATGCATTGAGAACCGCGTCGATGATGGAATTCCGAAATAGGGATGTCTCAGGGATGAGTCATTCGACACGGCACATTTGAGCTTGGCCTGGTTTCCGTAGCATAGAAGTGACCAAGTTCTCCAAGTTGTCACAACGCATCCGATTGCGACTCGTGAGGGATCCAGTGCAGCAAAAACACTGCGCATAACTGGCGCTGCTTTCGAGTGGCTCGCAACAAACGAAACCCTCGCTGTACACGTCCGAGTAGTGATCTCGGTAAAGACTTTTTTTAAAAACAATCAACAGACCAAATAGTCGTTGTAGAACCAATGTAGAACCTAGATATTTTGGCGCAATCTTGAATCCATCGCTCTAATTGCAGCCCCACCGGTTTGTATCCAGTTGGCTCCTATAGGCTACTGCTAAGCATAAGGATGAGCGAGTATTGCCCACTCGCCTTCGGGAAGACGGCGTACCAAATCGAAAGCGTCGGAGGCTACATTTATCCAGGATTAGCTCCTTTCCAACCTCGCATTCATTTCCGTGGTCTAATTTCGACACGCTCGACATTTCCGACCCAAGATGGACTGAAAGGGAGGACGAAAAACAAAAGCAGTGAATGCAAAGTGAATGCCCTTCACGACCCCTATGTAATGATCTCGGTGGGGCAGACGATCGGACCGTCGGCCGAACCCATTTGGCTGCAACTCTAACAATCCCAATGCGGAAGCGCTTCTTGTTCATTCATCGCTTCGTTCGCCTTTCCGTAGCAGCCCGCGGGAACCCTAAATACTTTTGCAAGCCCAAAGACAGGGTGTCCGGCGACCAGCGATACCCTCAGACAGAGTACCACATTACTTACGTTCCCGCATCAGCGGGTAACTTTCGCAACTTTACAACGAATTACAGATGCGATTCCAGCTTCATGCGAATACCCTGGACAGGAGATTGAGAAGTACTGCGGGAGGAAGTGGCAGATTCCCCCTAAATCCAGGGGTATTGTTTTCCCGTCGAAAAATTCTGCGCATTATATCTACAGTATTGTACCTAGAAATGGGACGGGACCTGGTAATGGGACAAACTCCAATTCTGCAATGAATTCTTAATGCCAGATCCCAAAAGTTTAAAGGTATCTTCATGAACATGTTCCCTTTCAGTTAAAGAAGTTTGGGAACCAAGCAGCTCTTGTGGCCTGCTACCCAGACACATCATTGGTAAAACCACCCAAATCGAAATTTTGCCGAGAATTGTGTGACACTTGTGACCTGGAAAACTTTCTGAGCTCATTTAAACCCCCTACAACTTCCCTGATGTACAATAAGCCTACCGGAACACTCTATGCAATCATACAAACCTTCTGTGCGGTTAAATGAAACTGTTTTGTGGCCAGAAACATGTTTACTGGACAGATGAGTGGCTGTGCATCCCATTTCCACATTTTTGATGGATAAGCCAAATGAAGACAGATAATGCTCAATCTCGGTCACTTCATACCCGATTATCTTGAGATTGGGTGAGAACATAGTTTGGACCCAGAGGCTGGTTTTGGCTTCCTCAGTTTGAGCATAAATTGGGACAATTTTACTTGATACATCAAATCATATTTGGTCATCCCATTTCTAGGTACAATACTGTATCACCTGTGTGCCGATTCCGTGGACCGTTCATCCTATCACCACCGCGCTGGACTTCGGCAGGCGGTGTTCGGATTTCGCTTATTTATAGCTCGCCCGGGAACTGGTTCAACAACGCCGTACTCGGGCCGACGCCCACAATCCCAAATAGAGCCACTGGTCAAGACTCAAGAACCTCCGCGTGCTGCGGCGTTGTTACATCCGTGCTCTTCCCACCGCAACGCACCGATTCCGTCCGCTGTCGAATTCACAGCCAAGTCCTCATGGCCGCCGGAGAAACCCAAGAAACGAAGGAAACGACACTGGCAGAGCATCCCACTGTCGTGACCGATGCGGACTATCGCGACGGACCTTGGAGAGCTTGGAGCACGGGTGAGTTACCACCTTCTTTTGAGCTCGAGAGACATCTGATCCTTCTCTTAAAGTCGCTGGGACGTTCATTGTCCAATTCTATGTGGTTGGTGTGGTACGGATAAGAATATCAGCCACTGCGTCCGAACTCCCCTCATGAGGTCTTCGAAGATTACTGCCTTCGGCGTCTTCCAAGACTTTTACACTCGAGAATGGCTCAACAATTGCTCAGCGTCGACCATCAGCTGGATCGGGGGTGTAACCTATTTCTTCGAGTTGGGATGTGCTGTCAGTGGCGTGCTGGTGTTTTCATTTCGTACTAACATGTGTTCGCCGCTGCTTTGCAGCCGCTAGGAGGAAAATTGTAAGACATTTTGGTGTCGAAGAAGCTGTACTTCTGACATTTCAGATACGACGCTGGTTACGGTCGCTCGTCAGTGTGGTTCGGCTCTTTTCTCTCCATGCTTAGGTACGTTTCAGTTCTGAACATCCCTACTTCATCCTAATGCAGCTTCACTTGTAGCTTTTTCTTGTTGTCTCTGGTCAAACCTCATCAGTATTACCAAGTATGCTAGCGGCTCCCTGGGCTTGGCAAGATGCTGTAACCTTGTCTTCCTAGGTACTTCTTTCCCAAGGCGTAGGCATGGGAATTGGGTTGATGCTTGTATTCGGACCGTCCATGGCGATGGTATCGGAGCATTTTAACACTCGCCGGGGCCTCGCAATGGTGACGATTAGTCGCACACATCCATGACTTTAATGGTTAACTCTCAGCAGGGAATCGTGGCTTCCGCATCCCCACTGGGTGCAATCGTCTTTACCAGTGCGGTATCCCCTTCTGTTCATCTAAAGCTCACCCGGAGTTTTCAGTCGTGCTCAATCACCTCTTCCATTCCTCGATCGGCTTTACATGGGGTATTCGCGCCATGGGATTCATGAGCCTCGGCTGCTTCGTTATCGGAAACGCATTGATCTGTACACCCCGGCAGACAAAACAGACCACGACACCGACTTCCTCCACCGCTCCGGCCGCGCCGATATGGGACCTTCCATACATTCTCATTTTGATCAGCGGATTTCTCTGGGCGCTTGGAGCCAATACGCCCAACTTCTATATGCAGCTCTATGCCGGCACGAAAAACCTTGACCAGAACCTCGTGTTCGACTCATTCGCCATTCTGAGTGTCGGCAGCATATTTGGCCGCATTATTCCTGGCTGGATGGCTGATCGCTGGGGTGCCGCCAATGTTTTTATTCCATCGCTCATCGCACTTGGCAAGTCGTATTCACGCACTTCTCGGAGCGGCACTGACTTCGAATTTCATCAGGGCTCATGTGTTTCGCCATGCTCGGATGCGGCAGCCCGGCAGGCCTCGTAGTCTTCGCGCTCATGTGCGTGACCTTGAAGCATCCTAACCCTGTCCACCTGATATTCCTTTTCAGCTATGGATATCTCTTTGGCACCGGTATGTTCCACGTTCCTGGTCCGTGCGAAATTTCACGAATCTTCAGTCATATCAATTTATCTGCCAATGATACGGGATCTCACCCCGGATGGAACCAACATGGGGTATGCATGTTTTCTACTGTTTTCTTCCAGATGCTCAATTGAACAGCCGTCGAATGGGATACGCCCTTTCACCCATAGGTCTTGGATCCACCGTCGGCCCTCCCATGATCGGTGCAATCCTGTCCGAAGATTTTGTGTGGGTGAGGGCGATCGTGTGCTCTGCGGTATGTTGTATGCCTGATATGATGCCCCGAAATCCTACGCTGATTCCGCAAGGTGATTGTTTTGAGTGCCGCGTGTTTCAATGTTGCCGCACGGCAGATCCATCTCTCACGGGCGGCCGTTGCGCATTGAAATATTAACCGCTTATTTGTGGACGTACAGTATTTGCATGTAGTTCATACGCGCTACACACACCAGTGGCACAACGACTAGTACTACTAGGAGATCAAGTACTCACTGACCGCCGGGCCTGGATCTTTTGGTTGTCCCTGAACGGAATCTGAACCCAGTCCGACTGAAAATACTCTTCACCGTGCGGCGTGAGTGAATCTAATCACGACAATATTTAAGTTGGAGGACGGGGAAGGGAATCTATTACGAGAGCACGTATTTTCAGGTCAGAAGATTCCTCAGGACTGATAGACTGCTAGAAACTAAGTGAGATGGCGGTTAGAAAAATTTCGCGGATGGTTCAATGGTTGAATTCCACCACGTGGATCGAACCATCGGCCGAGCTCAATTTCTGGCTGCGATCGATGTGACATCCCCATGCGGACTGCACCGCTTCTTGTGCCCAGAGCCGCCATGTCGCTTTGCGCGGGATCGGGGAGCGGAGGATCAGCGCGAGCAAAGTTTTGTCTAGTCATATTATGGCGCTCCCCCCCTTCACTCACGCCTTCATGCTTTGGCCTCCCCCTCAAGAGTCAAGAGAGCCCAAAATACTTACTTACACTTGCGCGCAAAAAAAAGCTCTTTCCGCCGTCCATTGATACCCTCGGACAAAATGTTTATTGCCTGGTCCACCACAAGTCCACCACAGGTAATATTTGTTTATCCACCTGGATCCATGGGATTACAAATGTTGGTTGAAACTCCCGCTGACATCGACGTGCTGGTTGAAATTCCTGCCATGATTGACGCACGCACTGCTTGCAAGACCCCACGTTCTCCTACCTCGACATTCGCCATTCAGTCTTAGCTATGGTTACCAGGCTGGATCCTCGGATCATATGTGAGCAGTGAACACACTGAGCTGCTGCGCGTTTGAGCAATCCACGTTGATTCGCAGGATGACGGCGAGGCGGGCGAATTCCTGAACCATTAGTTAATTTTCCACGACTTTTCAATAAGGACTTTTTCCATTAGAACGTACGTGAAATGAGCCTGATTCATCGGAATGGAATGCTAACCGCCGACTGTTTATGGATGAACGATACATCTAGACATTATCTAATCAATATTTCAAGCACTGAGCGTCTTGTCAACCACACATATTATTTCGAAGCGTTCAACAGCTATTCACGCGAAACTGAGCCGTGAACAGCTCTGCAACAGCTTGAGATTAGAGAGCTGTTAGCACCGCATCCGCATAGGGGCGGTTGCCATTATCCTCCCACAGCCACGATTGGCTGATGTATGTCGCGAGGCGAGTATTTCTTCCTCCCCCCTCGACGTCGCTACCCCGTAATTTCCCTGCTGGCTCATGTCTGAACCACCAATCGCGTCTCCCGTTGCCTCTGGCAGTAGAGAGCCCTCTCCAACCGGTCCAGAGGCGTCCACCAGCACCGAAACCCCATTGAGCAGGCCCTCCGTTTCCTTCAGCAGTGAGAAGCCCAGCCAAGGAGTTGACGCTGAGGCCACTACTTCAGCACCGAATCAGTCTATCGACCCTGAGGAGGTGGACGCGGAGGACGCGGAGGACGAGGAGGACGGGGATGACGGGGAGGCTAGTCCTGCAGATGAGGAGGGTGAAGACGACGACGAAGATGAGGAGGAAGAGGCCTACTTCTGGCACGACCAAATTATCGCGGAGCTGGGACGGGCATGTCGCGACGACGACCCGCGCGGGGCATACACGATCCTCGACACCCTCAGCGCCGACCGTATGGGGAACTGCAGCTACACCGCGCGCGCTGTCTCGCCTGTGGCCCGCACGAACGAGGTTGTCGTCGTCAAAGTCACCGAGCTCGCAGCTCCCGTCGACCGCTTCGTCGGCCAGCGCATGATCACGGAGCTGTTCCTCATGCGCGATATGCTGCAGCACCCGAACATCGTCACGTTCTACGATTTGTACCTCTACGAGACGACGGAGGTGTGGCTAGTCACAGAGTACGTCAAGGGCGGCGTGCGGCTGAGTGAGCTCATCGCTAACAATCCCGGGGCGTTCACGGAGGAGCAGGTTGCGAGGATATCCAGCGAGGTATGTCGATTTTCTATTCATGATTGCGCTCCGCTACATATTTATCTACCAGGCATGTAAAGGTCTCGCGCACCTCCACGAGCAGTTGATCATCCACCGCGACATCCGTTCCGATTCGATTATAATTGACCCACAAGGCCGCGTCAAAATCAGTACGTTCCTCGCTATACCTTCCACGTTCCATATATATTAAACACCCCGCAGCCGGCTTCGGCTTCTCCGTCCAGCTCCCCGACAAGAAAGCCAAGCGCCGCACGATGGTCAGCACGCTCAACCTCCCTAATCGCTCGCCGTACACCGTCGACAAGACGCACTGGACCGCGCCCGAGGTCATCAAGCGCAAGGAGTATGGCCCCGAGGTCGACGTCTGGGCGTTCGGCATCACCGTCATCGAGATGCTCGAGGGCGCACCGCCATATATCGGCGAGGAGCCGCTCAAGGTGTTGTTCCTCATCCTTGTCAAGGGGACGCCGGCGTTGAAGAACCCGGATGCGCTGAGCGAGGGGCTCAAGGATTTTTTGGGGCAGTGTCTCGGTGCCGATGTCGCGCTGCGTGCGAGTATGGATGAGCTTGTCGAGGTGCGTTACATTTTCGATGCGGTATCTTAGCGAGGTTCTGACGAGGATGCGCAGCATGATTTCCTGAAAAAAAGCCTGCCCCCCGAGCGACTTGGCGCCCTTATTCGAGACGAAGCCCGCTGCTCCCGAGGACACGATGAATGCAGTCGCGACTGAAGCGGATGTTCCTCCTCCGGATGCCCAGGAGTCTTTAACGGCGTCCGCCCTCGACCCTGTAGCGGAATCCGCGCCTTTAACATTCGCGTCAGGCGCTGTCAACTCACCAGCCGCGGCAGACGCTGTAAACCCGCCGGCAGTCGCGGCACCAGCGCTCATACCCACACCCACACCCGCCATCGCCGACCCAGCGGCTCCGATATCCGACGACGCGGCGGCTCCAACATCCGATCTTGCTGCGCCCGCTGTGGTATTGTCCCTGCCTGAAGCGGAGGATGTTCCCGCCGCTCAGTTGTCGGCGGGGACGTTCGAGACGCAGGCTGCTCCCGCCGCAATCGTAGCGCAGGCACCGCATACCGTGGACGCGCCTCTGAATCCGCCCGCTGCGATTGACGCTCTCGAGACGGTCTTAGCACCCGCACCTGATACAGTGCCTGATACACCCGCACCCGATACCGTGGTTGTCCCAGCGCCCGACAGTGAGACGCTGACATCCTCCGCTCCACCTGCGAGCGATGTACCGGATACTGCCTCAGATACAGATATCACAGGCTCGACGGCCCCCGCTGCGTCCGAGACCTGACTCAATGGATTTTACTTACTGCTCTAATGGAATTCGATTGTATTGCGCCGGAATAAATATTAATGATGCTTGTATCGGAATAAATAAATCATATATATCAACGATGGCGTGGCCCTTTTTGTTGTCTTTGGTGAGATGGTCTGCCTTGGTGCCGGGCATGCGGATCTTGCTGCACGACCCAGGGAATGCGGATGCGGAGTTGGAAGCAGTCGGAGATGTCGCCAGAGCAGCACAGAGCTTTAACTTGGGTGGAGAGTACAGGGTCCCTAGACGTACATACGGCCTCAGTATATATATTTGCAACATTGACAGCCGATTGGCAGCCGAAAAAGTCTCTTTGGATTCGTTCGTGGCACCACCTTCCCTTCGTGAAGCCCTCAAAAGATTGATCTGCTTCACAATTGAAGCGATCCCACGTCGAGAGATGATTCGAGTTTCAATTTCTGACGAGGAGGATCAGGGTTGCTGTTTTCTCATGAACGCTCGGCACCCGGAATCGGGATTATATTTGGCACCCAATCGGCACCTTTCTTCTTCACGAGAAGAAAAACTGTCTTCACATGGATTTGGGTACATTTGAGACCAATTTCGAGGTCAGCTCAGGCTCGGAACGTCGCGGAGGCTCGCCCTCTCTTTGGACCCATAAATTATACGGCTAGTCGCCTCGTACTTATCAGGAGTTGGGTCGCTTTTGAACCAGAGCTACCACGCTTACCAAAGTGGGAGGGCTGAAAGGACCAATGGCCCGTGTACGCCTGATGAAGGTCCTGCCAGCATTTGCAGATTTTTGACGTTTGGCCTGTGGCAAATCCTCACAAAATTTCGCTTTTAGGCCTTCAGGCAAGTTCGAACTTCGGCACGGTGTATCATTCTCTGGATACTATGTGACTATCACAAAAATGGACAACTCCTTCAATGCGCGTAACTGAGCGGCAACGCGCGTGCGTGCTGCCAACCCGCATCGAGCGCTTCGACCACATCGGCGGGAAGCGGCCCCTTGTCCAGCGCCTCCAAATTCTCCTCCAAATGCTTCGTGGTGCTCGCGCCAACAATCACCGCGTCGCCAAACTCCTTCTTGAGCGCGGAATGGTGCGCAAGCCACCGCAGCGCGGCCTCGCTCTCGGTAATCCCGTGGCGCGCAATGACCGGGCGCAGCAGGTCGAGCGCCTTGAAGTTCGGCTCGTTCCAGTACCGCCCGCGCGTCATCTTCCCGATCAACTTCCCCGGGTCGAAGCGGTCGCCCTCGCTGAACGTCGCCTGGTCGCGCGTGTAGCGCGAGGTGAGGAAGCCGCTGGCGAGCGGGTTGAACACGTAGAGGCTGATGCCGTAGGCGCGCAAGCAGGGCACGAGCTCGGGCTCGACCACGCGGCCGAGCGCATTGTACAGGCCCTGGTACACCGTCGGCATAACCCACCCGTTGCGCTTGCAGATCTCGCAGATCTGCGCCACCTCCCACGCCGGGAAGTTGGAGAGCCCGAAGCGCTCGAAGACGCCCTCGGTGTAGATCTTGTTCACCTCGCGGAGCGTATCCTCGAAGGGGGTGGTGCGGTCGGGGCCGTGGAGGTAGAACATGTAGAATTTGTCCGTCTTGAGCGCCGCGAGGCTCTGGTTGAGCGCTTTGCGGAGGTCCGCGGGTGAGTGGGTCAGTTCCTCAGGGTACAACCAGCTCATTCCCTTGCCCTTCGTAGGGTAGAACTTGGTCTCCATCTTGATGCCGCGCTTCTGCCAACCGATGGCACCGAGATATTCTTCCGTCGTTCCCCCGCCGTATATGCGGGCGGTGTCGACCTCGTTGTGGCCGTGCTTCTGGAAGACGTCGAGTATCTCGATGACCCCTTCGTGGGTGGTGATGCGCGCTGCTTGGTGGTCTGGATAACAAATCAGTACGGAAATAAACAGGTAGAAGCGGAAACAAACGAACCGGGCGAGCCAATAGTCATCGCCCCGTAAACAACGTTGACATTGCTGATAGGTTTCGCGGCCATTGTATCTGGGAGGAGTTGTACTACTGGTGGAGGTGTTCTGGATATTCAAAGCCCTGAGGTACGAGTTGTTTAAGTACGCTGCCAAAAACTCGAATTTACCGTCGTGAACGCTGTCATACAGTTGACGCGTACGCGGACGTGCACCCGACCATTATCAGGTTTTTCTGACCGCGTCGTACATAGAAGTGGGCCGCAAGTCACGAGTGGCAAAAAAAAAGTGGGCCGCATCTAGTAAGCAATATTTTCTCATCTTTACCCCGTTTGTAATTCTGGCCGTTCCCATCAAACTCTCAAATTCCGCCCGTGTCAGGAAGCCACACAGCTCGTCGTCTATCTTGAAATTGGTTTCCGTTGTTTGAAAGGCGGACACGGCTTTTCGATCATTTCGAACGAGGTACCTGGGACCCGAGAAAGTGCCAATTCAAAAAAGAAATAAGTATGCTCTACTAGTAGTAGAGTCCACAAAGTATCCAGCGTTGTGCTTATCCGGTTCTCTCGGGCGATTATGCTACCGGCATTCAATTACTCCAAGCAAATACTGGCAGTCGATGTATACCACACCAGCGCGCTTTGTAACTTCGAAAAACACTCAAGCAAAAGTATCGGACCTCCGCCAGCACCTTCCACATAGACAGGTCAAGTTGACGGCTGGCTTAACGTCATTCAAAAGGAACGTATTTAAACGATGCAAATCCTCGAACACATCCATCCTCAAATACCTTCACAAAATTAAAGTCAATGGTGACCAAACCTGTCAGCAATGTTGGTGTTATCTTGGGGCCCGGGGCGATGACGATTGGCGAAGCCGGTCTGTTCTTCAGGTTGTGGATTGGTTGCATACTGATTTATTATCCAGGTCGCGAAGGAGTCCGTATATCCACTCGAGAGTCGATCAGCGAGCTCCTCGACGTCTTTCAAAAGCACGGCCATAACGAGGTCGACACCGCCCGTACATACGGCGGGGGAACGTCGGAGGAGAAGCTGGGTGCGGTAGATTGGCAGGAGCGCGGCATCAAGATGGAAACCAAGTTCTACCCTACGAAGGGCAAGGGCATGGGCTGGTTTTATCCCGACGAACTGACCCACTCACCCGCGGACCTCCGCAAAGCGTTCAACCAGAGCCTCGTGGCGTTGAAGACGGACAAATTCCACATGTTCTACCTCCACGGCCCCGACCGAGGCACGACAACTTTAGTAGCATAGGCGTTCGGACCGAGGCCCGTATGCCTATTGATCCCTCGAACGCCTATCCATCATCCGGAGCAATCAGCAGGAGTGATGGTTGAGTGATGGCCGATCAATTGCTTCATCCGGCGATAGTCGTTCAGCACAGAAATAGGCATTCGGAGGTGAAGCCGAATGCCTATGCTACTAATCTTGTATGTACTCGCCCCGACCGCACCACCCCCTTCGAGGACACGCTCCGCGAAATAAACAAGAGCTACACCGAGGGCGTCTTCGAGCGCTTCGGGCTGTCGAACTTCCAGTCGTGGGAGGTCGTGCAGGTTTGCGAGATCTGCAAGCGCAACGGATGGGTCATGCCAACGGTGTACCAGGGGTGTTACCATGCGCTGGGGGATGTGTCAAGCGCGACACCCTCACTCTCAGACTCGCTAGAGATTGGCGCATAACTTGCGACACTGTCGCTGGTTGCGACACTCTGATGCATTGATGGCATGTTCAATTCTGGTGTCAGAACACCTTTTCCCTTAATTTGCGGGAAGAGGACCAAGCGTTCGATTCCCCTCCCCTCCCTCGCTGCGCTCGGGGGTCCCCCAAGCCGGAAAATCTCAGGTTGGTACACTAAAGCCTCGTTCTCGCCTTTTTTTTCCCCCTCTATGTTCCTTGTACCCTGACATTAACCAACCCTATCCCAAACCCTACCCCGAACACTACCACAAACCCTGACTTGAACCCGCCACAACACTCTTGTACCCGCAGTTAGGGCGCACTTCGCTTGCCCTAACTGCTTGAAAGCGGTACTTACCTCCAATTCCGAGTCTTTTCCAACTTTTGATCCGGCATCACAGTGTCGGAACTCGCGACAGTGTCGCAACTCAAGGAACAGCCGCCAACGAGTCTGAGAGTGAGAGTGTCGCGTTTGGGTGGTCCCCCCATGCGCTGCAGCGCCCCGTCGAGACCGAACTCGTCCCATGCCTGCGTGCGTATGGCATGAGCCTCTACGTCTACAACCCGCTTGCCGGAGGCTTCCTCTCGTCGCGCTACACCCGAGACCACACGTTCAACCCCAGCGAGCCTGAGCGCTTCAATCCCGACTCCACGCTGGGGAAGCTGCAGCACATGACCTACTGGAACGAGCCGATGTTCAAGGCGCTCGATTTACTCCGCGCTGCGATCGCGCCTCACGGGATCACGGAGAGCGAGGCCGCGCTGCGGTGGCTTGCGCACCACTCTGCGCTCAACAAGGAATTTGGCGACGCGGTTATTGTTGGCGCGAGCAGCAACAAGCATCTCGAGGAGAATTTGGAGGCGCTGGACAAGGGGCCGCTTCCCGCCGATGTGGTCGAAGCGCTCGATGCGAGTTGGGAGCACACGCGTGTGCTGCGGTTGTCATATTGCAATTGAACGAGGGTACTGTAGCCAATGTGTTTGTACCTCTACGTGTTATTCAACGGCCCGTTATGTCTTCCATTTTCTATGATCAAGCAGCCTGTTGTTTTCAACTTCGGTCCTGTACTCGATTAGGACGTGAATGATGCCAATTTTCCCGGTCTTTTTCACTCCGTCAATCGCCTTGGATAACATCTTACATTTTACCACGGATGAATTGCAGGTCGATTAATCGAACGTCGTCCACATTTGAAATCTGGATTCTCCCATTTCCAACTAGAATGTACAATTACGGGTACTGATACCGTTTGAATTCATACATGCTTGAACTTTGAACAAGACGAATGCCGATCGAGAAGCCCGGCGTTTTCGAATCGTTTTCTTGAAATATATCTGGGCGACCCTCATATTATGCAGATTTGCTTCCCGACAAAACTTCACCTTTCCTCCGACTCAACTATATATCAGTCGTTTTCGTACGCACCTAGGTATTTCCGACGTGGTTGCCATCCAAAATGCTTCAGGGAAGCAGGCAGCTGTTGCATACTCCCTGTCTGTCTGATTTTCTTTCGAAACCAGCAATTCCCACAAATCCTACGGCAGCAGGAAAGCTGCGGACCTGTGTCTCACACGTCTTCGTAATGCTCAGGGCATCTCATCTTCTGCTAGCTGAGGACGAGAAGCATTGATGGCACTCCGGGAAATCTGTATTCTCCGTGTGTGCCGTACAATGACGGCACAACACATACATTGCGTGCCTTGCGCCTTTGCCCCGCCCGGACTTTGTGTTCCGCCTGACCCCGCATCTTGAAAATTCCCCGGATACAAGCCCCACCTTTCACTCTGCATCATGCTTTCAGGTGGACCAATGTTATTGTCGAGCATCCTACTTTTTTCTACAGGGGCTGTGGCCACCACGTACGACTATGTGGTTGTTGGGGGCGGCGCGACGGGGCTGTCGCTCGCTGTTAGGCTTTCGGAGGATCCCAGCAAGTCGGTGGTGGTGCTCGAAGCGGGGGCGAGGTGCGCATCTTCCTTATCTGCTGATTACAGTCTTGACGCGCGCATCATACAGCGGTATTGGAAAGTAAGCGCAGGTCCCACCTATACCTAACTGGACGAGTGATCCAATACTTGCGTATAGCCCGAATATCACGAACTTGCGGCTCAACGCAGGCAATTTTGGGACCGCAAATGATTGGCAAGTGTATCCATCCCAACACGTACAAGAAAGACGCTAAATACAACATGTAACAGGCAGTTCGTGACGGTGCCGCAGGTTGATGTCGGCAACAGGCCGCAGGCGCAAGTGCAAGGAAAGGTCTTGGGGTATGTGATCTCTCGCCAGCCAGGAATGTACACCTAATCTCAATGCAGAGGTGGCTCCGCTATCAACTCCGGAATGTATCTGCGGTACGTTCTTATTCTTCACACAGTGCCGTTTCTTACCAGAATACTAGAGGAAACAAAGCGGAGTATGACGCGCTGGAGACGCTGGGCGCCAAAGGATGGAATTGGGACTCAATGTTCGCGGCGGTAAAGAAAGTGCATCCGGTTTTGATTTTTTTATATCAATGGGATAGCTGAGAATTCGTAGAGCGAGCACTTTCATCCCCCGTCGCAGGCGGAAGTAGAGTCTCTAGGCTTGACTTACAACCCTGCTTTCCATGGCTTTTCTGGGCCCATTTCCCTAGCGATACAGGCTGTCAATGTATCTCAGTGAGTTCCTCATCAGCACCATCCTGGCCCACTCGGCGCTGACACACCGCAGTTTCTTTCCTCAGTTTGCTGTTCCCACTTTGAAAAAGCTGGGGCACAAGATGAACGTCGACCCGAATGGTGGGTATCACAACGGCCCCAGCTGGGATTTTCTGGTGCGTGCCTTACTTTATTCAACGCAAAAATCTCCTACACCAGCTTTTTCATCGAGACTGCACTGCTTGATTCGAGCACACGATCATACGCGGTTTCTGGATATTGTGGGTGCTCCACAATTCTAACCAGTACTGTGCGCATCTCATGTATTCCAGATCTACCTGTGGCCAACCGCACCAACCTCCGTGTGATGACGGAAAGCCAGGGCTCGAAGATTCTGTGGTCCCCTGCCAAGACGCGGGGAGGATTGGTGACGGCAACAGGCGTGGAATACATTTCCTTCAACGGTTCAGGCATCCCTGAGACTAGGACCATCGCACGTTCTTCCCTCGTCAACTGACCTCGCACTAAATTGGGCCTTCTAGAATGCGGAAAATGTCATCCTCAGCGGAAGTGCTATGAACACACCGAAAATATTAGAGTTGAGTGGGGTTGGGGACCCAGACGTTCTGACGAGGTTGGTTGATCTAATCAGATGAGGTATCGTTTTGGTTTCTGATTTTATTTTATTTTATTGTTTTTAGTGTGGGCATTGAACTTGTTGTTGATCTCCCTGGTGTCGGGGCCAATCTTTGCAACCGTTCGTTCCCTGCATATGTACCATATATTTGCACTAATTCCAAACTTTGCAGAGCCGATTACTATCGCCTCATATCTCCTGAAAAATGGAACAGTGGACGGTTCGTACATCCTAAAATATTGAACACTTGCGCCACTAATTCCCTGTACAGCCGGAAACGCGATTCGTTCCGCCATCATAGACGCTCAGCCATTTAGTGGGTATCTCAACGGAACTGATCTGCAACGCTCCGCCCAGTTGCTCGAAACGAAGCCAGATCTTCTGTCAGAGGCTCAGTTCAAAGTCATGAAAGGCCTCATAAAGGAAGGCGTGCCACAAATGGAGTTCGCATGGGTAGGATGTTATTCGATAAATTCTTGTGGTGCAAATTTAACGGGGTGAATAGAACGTCGCTGCGGATGCCAACAATGTGTCAACATTAACTTTCGACCGGCTTATTTTGCTGAAACCCTTTTCTCGCGGCACAGTGGTCTGTCTCGCTAGCTGGATTATGGTGATACGATACAACCTGACCCATGACAGCACATCAACTCAACAAATCCTCTCGAGGATCCGGTCATCGATCCCAAATAGTGCGTCATCGATGCTTGTTTCGATCAGGTATAGAAATGGTATGATATTTTCCAGCTTGAGCGCACCGCACGACAAGGTGAGGGGCCCTGGACAGCAGTTGAAACACCGTGCTGACTAGATCCTCAGTTCGCTTTTGTCAAAGCTGTGCAATATACGCGCACCATTGTCGACACTGAGCCTTTGAAAAGCATCATCGCAGGTAGATAATACCAGCGCCATCCTCTGTGGATTCCCATGAACCATTTATTGCACAGGCCCGGTTGTTCCCGATGCAACCGTTCAAACAGAAGCCGATTTTGAGGACTACGTTAATACCAAATCCACTTCCGAGTAAGTTTGTGGTTTCAATATAGCATTTCACTCAAGGGTCTTGCCTCTCTAGACACCATTTCGTGGGTACTTCAGCGATGACACCCCGCTCGCATGGCGGTGTCGTGGATCCGTCCCTCCTCGTGGTCCGTCAAGCTATTCTTTCTCTTCACCACCTATTCTCATCCCGACTGATTTTAATTATGTCTAGTACGGGACAAGCAATGTCCGTGTGGCAGATCTATCCGTAATTGCTAATTTACCTGGCATCCACACCGTCTCGCGTGAGTTGAAAAATCGTTGCACTGCACATTCCTGAGCTGATATTGTTTCCATCAAGTCGCCTATATGGTGGCTGAACGCGCTGCAGATATTATCAAGGCGCTTAACTAGCATATTTATACTCCCAATCGCAACCCAATCGCAGTATGTTTTGAGAGCCTGCGCGTTTACCTCGCCGTGGCGGCGCGATTTTCCAACAGTCGATGAATACTCACACTAGATATTTGATGCCTCCACCCTTTTCGAATTTGTGTGCTATGATGTCTTCCACATATTCTCGCTCTGCCAGTTTCCAGAGTCTGTTCTTGGGTAAGAGGGTGCAGTCACCAAATTCTTCAGGAGAGGGGACATATTTTTTGAAGCAGTTGATATTGAAGATAGGTAGACTAAGGTAGTCCTGGGTACTTCTTGCTCTTGTGCAGCCAAAAGACCTTAGGATTGATTTGCTGAACCACTTCAAAAGGATCGATCCATCGCTGAGAAAGCTTGGATCCTTTGCTTTTCAACTCCATTCATTCGAGCGAGTGAGGGTTGACTAGCACCCATGATCCCTTCTTCAGTTCTGGCAAAGGGTGGTGGCCACAATTTTACTGCATAGCTTGATCATGTTGAGCTTTAGCTACCGCTAGTCTTGTGCTTTCCCCAATGCATCTGCAAACTTTTCAAAAATTCAGAAGCTTTGCCATTGCATAATTCGGTGCCTCTGTTTCCCTTCTTGGCCCCAAAGGAAGTCGCTCTGACTCATTCGTTCGAATCCAAATAAGAGGAAGTTAGGGATCACTGCCGTTGAGGTGTGGGTGTTCAAATTGTAGGCAACTCTAAGAGATGTATCCATTCCATCCATGTGGACTGGGCACCCACAGTGTAAGCTCTGAGCATTGTTTCCATCTGTTGATTCAATACTTCTGTCTGTCCCTCGAATTGAGGAGGAAATTTGGACGACTACAAGCATGATTAGCCTGGAAAAGAAGGATATCATCGTTCGCACCATCGTCGTCTGAATTGAGCTGCGCTGGGGACTGGTATTTCGGACAGCGAGATGTACATGCTGGTTCTTGTCTGAGTCAGGCTCGCGCAGTGTCACGACATCCTGGTGAGGGCGGTGCAAAGATGCAAGCACCATTCTGGTTTTCAAGTGCTCAAATAACCGCTTTCCAAAAGTCTGACATCCAACGAGGGTCTCGATCGCATATAATGCTGGTAGGTAGGCGAAAACAACAGACGACATGCTTGCCGAATAGCCTTGTGAACCCAGTTGTGTCAGCCACGGCGGCTTCTTCCCCTGATTTAATTTTCTCAGAGCACTAAGCGGTCAACATGACTCCCAATGTCTGTTTGTTATAATCACTTCAAACTTGTTCAAACCATTACAACCCACATAAATAAGAACTCTGATTCAGCCCTTACTTGCAGTCCGCAATGACGGCGTTGCCATCACCAATGGCGGCCTGGAGCTTGGTTTGAGCAGCAGCAACTGTAGCGCTCACCGCCGGGCTATTAGACGCAACATGTTTTGTCAGCAGAATTCGAGATCTTGAACAATGATGGGTTCGCACTTGGTAATCCCTTCCAGAGCCGACCGCGTATCGTTCAATCCCTGGGAAACACCGGTGCGAGAGCTGGCGGGCGCATCCTGCCCGGTGACGAGTGCAAGTGCGATATCCTTGATTGCGTCACCAGCAGTCTTGAGACCGGCTTGCGCAGCGGCGACTGCTGTGGCGGTATCAGCGTCACTAAGCAAGGAAAGTCTGTCAGTTGGGATAATAAATGAAACACGACGAGTAGACATACGTAGTATCGATCGCCTTCACAGCGCTTCCTGTCGCAATCAGCCCAGTGACGATCTTGAAGCGGTCGATGTTGCACGCGAGGTTGCCTAATTGACGTTGTTCGACCGGCGCTAATAATAAAATGAGCACGGTTTATGAGTCCGGGAGGCGGCACATACCAGCGACAACGGCCGAAGCAACAAAGAGGGCCAGGAACACGGAGAGCATGCGTGCCATTAGAGGTTAATTAATTGATGTGGGAGAAGTGAAAGTGTAAAAGGCTGGTGAAGAAAGCAGGAAAAGACACCAGGTCGGAGCAGACGAAAGGGAATGAGGAAACAATGCGGCTTGTGGTCCTTTAAAGGGTTTTCGGTACTCCGCAAGGATGATGGAAATCACCGCGGGCGCGGGCTGATCGGTGTTCGAGTGCCAGGGTCGGATCTGACGCGGGTTTCCATAAATTCCATTGCGGTTCGTTGACCGTCTGAGAATCTCATCCAGGTAGCGATCATAACACCGAAACTCGTCTTCCGAACTGGAGTAATCGTCCATCCGCGCCGCTTGAGTGAAGGACTTTTGCCCACATCGAAGGTACTTGCAGGAGGTAGCACCTATTGACGGGGACACCGAGTTGGGGGATGCTCAGACATCGGGCGGGTGAGCGCGAATCAAATCTCGTGGTCGCATCTGGCCGTATGTAGCCCTCCTCAAGCCATCCTAGCAGTTCCTAACTCTGAGAAACGCTGAGACCAAGTCGTATAAGCGAATCCAGTGCTCGTTGTATGTGTTTCGGGCCATCACTGGGTCGCCAAGCGCATGATGGATGAGATTTAGGAGGTCTGGAATGGATTCCAGCTAAGGATAGGTATCGGACGACGGAAGCACCAAGGGCGAGATTTTGGCCGGGAACAAGGGACGGCCACGTGGCGTGCCATGAGCGGAAGTTCAATCTGAGATGTAATCTTCTCGTTTGTCTCTTTCTCCCAACCTCTTTTACGCTCGTTGAATGGTGTTCGTCGGATTCCGGATTTGGGTGGCAAAAACACAAATACGTTCACAACTTTGACTGCATTACAGTAGCGAAACAAAGCCAAGTATGCAAAACGAAGGAAACTGAACCGTCGTTACGAGCCTTGGTAAATGTCTGTTCAAATGCGCCTTGCTCAAGCTGCCGGTCGAAATCAACTACGTTCAAATGATAGCGTAGTCCGCACACCAAAGTGCTGGAAACCCATTTTGATGGATTCCGTCGCGGTATCGAAGGCAGTAGAGACTGCAACGTCGCTCGAAAAAATGACAGTTGGATCCTTCCTTCCTTCCGGAATCCCGCGGCAGCCGTGAGGGCCCCGGTGGTATGGTCGATCGCACTGCGAGTTCAATTTTTTCAGCGGAACATGCGCTGATGAATTGCGATGGAATACGAACATATTGAATGGGGTGAACATATCGAAAGTCTTCTGGTTGGCGAAAATGCGCGCCAACTGGACGCAACCAGAAATCAGGGCCAAACTCTGTGCATAGTAGGGGCACCTGATTTGGGAAACGAGGGGCCGCAACGCCTTGTACGTCGCTGGCACCTCAACTGGCACGCCCGCTGTCTTCAGAAGCCATCAAGATGCGATGTTCAAGAGAGAGAGAGAAATAATTCACATACCAGGTATGCGCGGAATTCGGTCCATGCGGTTGCGAGTGCTGCAGGAGGCAGTGTAGTACTTATCCTTTGCATGCTTCTCCAGAAGCGCTACAATACTGGGCGCTCGATCAGTCGTCTGCGGGTATATGGCACGCGCGTACCTTGTTGCCTTCGTCCACAACTCTACCGTCTTCAGGCGAGTTGCAATCTGCGTGTCCCGAGCGCTCGCGACAATTTCAATGGCCATAACGACTTGCATAGAATAGACGACAACGTCTTATTGAATTGATGTAAGTATCTCAGTCGAGGGTACACTCAATTCAGAGGTTCGCACATCACGAAGCGCGTCATCGGAAGCGGCTATTGCGGTCTCAATCTTGTCCAATCGATTGTTGATGTTCGAGAGGTACTTCTTTACTGTAGCCGGAACCGATTTCGAGAGTGTGGTCAGAGGATGTACAATGTTGCATGAGCACATTATATTGATGTGCAGCACATATCGATGATATGCAGCACATTTTCCAATGTGCAGCACATTCGGACAAGTACAGCACATTCCCATTTTGGCAATGATCGGGCCGTCGGATCACCGCTGACACGTGCGTTGATAGGAAGGAAAATCTACTTTCTCTTCCTTCCACCACCACGGTGCACCCACGACACGTACGGCGTGCTCCCGACGAGCAGCGCCGACCTCCGAAGTACTACTTTTTATTGCCATTGCTCAGCACTACAGAGCGACCGGCGCACGAAAACCAAGTCCCGCAAGAAGCCGATTGAGCAAACCCCGGGGATTCGGCGAGTTCTGCGAACGCGGACGGTTCTGCACCCGAGGCAAGCCCAGCGGGCTCCAGCACCTGCAGAACGGAAAGGTACACACTTTACATGGAATATTGTGATCAGCTGATGTGTTTTGCAGAGTGGTGCACACACCGAGTCGCAGGGGAGTATTCGATGCTACAGGCGTGTCGGTGCGTCCATTGAGTCTTTCACACTAATCTTGCACCGCGCGCGGTGCTCTCATCTTCACCGCTGCACTGGCGCTTTGGGTCAGAGCGCAGAATGAAGTGCATGCAGTCTGACATCGAGGCGCTCCGCGTCAAGCCTCTCATGCTGTCTGCCCAGAGTATGATTCGAGGATGTACAAGGTCAGGCTGTAATGAGCGCATCTGAGACGCCCGCCGCGTCGCTTTCTGCTACTTCAAACACCCGTGGTGGTAGGCCATTCAATTCGAGTTCGATGAGCATTGTTTAACTATAATTTTGGCGCAGAAACCAACGGCGATTCACTCTATCTTTATCCGTTGGTTGAATCGCCAGTGCCTGCGATGTTTCCCACTGATGCACCTGAATACCCTGCCTTTTAAATTCCTCTCCTTCCATCATCCACATTTTCCGCGTACACACTGAGTGATTTTGGTCTGCCAGAACCCGACCCGCAATCGTTCCCTGATCCTAGTTACAACAACTTAGATTTCAGCATGTTCCTGGATGATCCCGTCCACGTAACTGCGCAGGATTTCACCTCTACGCCCAACGTCGACCTCTTGGCTTTCCGATACTTCGAGTCTGCGCCGCAACCTTTCGTATCTACGGTATTCAGGGGCCACGGATGCCGACTGGTCGAATCTTACACCGCCCCAAGAGCTTCCCCGCCTTCCGCCGCCGCCAGCATCGTCGCCACCATCCGAGGTATCTTCAATCGCCGCAGAACTTCCGGCGGAGGATGAAGAATCGATCACACCACACGTTGTTATTGGGCTAGAGCTTGACGAACGAAATATCATATCTCAGTTCAACTCGTTACAGTATATCTGACCTGAACCATCGTAGCGCTTCTCAAAATTTCGGGCCGTTAGAGATATAATTATACTCATTCGATGCTATTTATTATTTAATCGTGCAATGCAGATGCAGCTTGACTTGTTTGAGGAATATTCCGCTGTGAATGCAACGGGTCCATGGGAAAAGTCCGTTCTGTGTTCGTTATGCTAGGATGGCAAGGGGTTTGAATTCAGAACAATGTGCCGCAATTCTATTTTGTACAGCACATTTCCTTGGGAAATGTGCTGCACTTTGCGGAATGTGCTGTATATTGCAGAATGTGCCGCACATCAAAATGATGTGTGCATGCAACTTGGTCTATCCTCGTGTGGTCAGGCGGTGGGAAATAGCCCTGAGATATGAACGGCCGTCGTGTCGTTGAATCGCTTTAATTTCGCCCAAATTTCTGGCAGTGTCGCCCTGAAAATAATTGAGCGGGCGCAAACCATGGAAGTGAGCGCTCATACGTTGAGATATCCAGATGCGAGTAACTGTTGAACTGTGTCGCGCAAAGCTTTGCGATTGTTTCGCCAGCTATCGATAAACTCGAGGGCGGCCTGGATATTGTCGGCCCCAGGGAGCTTCGTGGTCACGGATTCCTTCTCTGCCAGCACTGAGAAGTCCACCAAAATCCTAGGCTGTATAAATTCGGGTCCCGAGCAAGCCACAAAAGAATGCACTGTTCCACGCAAACTATCATGGCCGTATATTTGTCGAACACGTCCCAAGATTCCCCGTCCCCAGCTCCGTTGACTAAACCGTTGATCTCATCGCAAAGATCCCGACCCCGAGAAACCGTCCAGTACGAGGAATGGAGATTCCGCTTCGTGAGGCAGACATCGTGGCCAACAGTCAGGAGTAGTTGGGCAAGGAGCTCAGTGACGGGGAATTTCGTGAGGTCGGGATTCAGCTGAGTGAGTTCCTCAAAAAGAGAAAGACTGGTCGACATGGTGGGCTGCAAGAAGTACCGTGAGCCTGGCGGTGAGACCTTTATACCTTCGTCTGTTCGGTCGGTAGCGGATTCCACGGAGGTTGCCGAATACAACTTGTGACGATCGAACCGTTCATGTTTGTAGTTTCCCATCCAGATCGGTGGCCTCAAGAGGTAACCACCCTTAGAATTTGCCACACAGGGTCGGAAAACTGAAATAAGGCTCTCCCAGACCTACCTACCCTCTTAGCCGAGGTTAAGCGAGTGATGTTCCCACGGTATTAACTGCAAATCTTGATTTTAGGGTAGGATTGGGCCCTATCTGGGAGTGCTCTGGGAACATTATTTGCTGCAAGTTTCTGTCTTCAAATGGATGCCTAGCTTTGTTGGGAACTATGAATCTAGTGACCACTGTAAGACCATATGAAAAAAAATGGATTTTTTTCTGACCCCTCTGAACGTGTTTTCAGAGTGCTTTGGCCAAAGTCCGAAACTGAAATAAGGTCGTCCAAAGGGTACCTACCCTCGGAGGCTGTGTCTCGGGTTCTTCCGGTGGTTACCTCTTGGGTGGCCTATAGTTTATTTGACAGTCCTCCAGTTTTTGAATCAGTGCAGCCACGGTCCATGGAAGGTCAATGCTAAGCAAAAATACGGTGTCCGACCACCGGTATTAGTTGAGAGCCGTTGTTTAAGGTACTTGAAACATGCGTACATTCCAGTCACACTTATCAAAATCCCTGGCGTTGATACGCCGTACTCTGTACAAGCTTGAAATCGTTCATTTTCGCGATCCTTACAAGTCTGTTAAAGCTTGCTAAGGACATAGTAAATACTAGAGGATGCTAGTCTTGAAGCCTGGGACGGAGCATTAAAGTCCCGAGATGTGTTGATTCAGTTAAACAAGAGCCGGAGCAGTAGAGTAATCTCCAAACGGTACCTCCAAACTGGGGCCGGAGAAGGTAACTTGAAACGAAAGGGCCAAAGCTGAGGTTAAGGACTCACCCGGCAAGGAGCATCTGAACACGGTGCTACAAGCTCGGTGTCAATACCAGCACTAGGATAAATACCAAAGGCCAATGGAAGGAACTAAGAGACAAAACTAAGAGAAAGGCTATGCGTACGCGCCTGGTTGAGATTACAAGGACAAGGCGCGCAGATCTCGAGTTGAATAACGGCCACGTGACTAAGTCGCGTCACGACGCGACGCGCTCATAAGGATCAGTCAGGTGGACATAAGAAGCTTACTAAAAACAAGAGAGCTCTGTAATACGGACAAGGAACAACCGAGGCTCAACCTAGCATTGGAATGGCTGAGGAGGAGAGAAGCACTTGGGTCGATGCTTCTTATGGACAACAGGACATCTGAACACTGACCAATCTGTCTAAATGGCGGCCACACACTCGCTTCAATGTAAACTTATAAATCCGCTCGTTCATCCGTTTGTAATCTTAGAAAACCAAGTAGCAGTAGTATATAAAGCTCCTTCAAATGTAGTAGACAGATCAGTGAAGCCCCCGTTATTTGGCACGACTAGTGGATATCAGCTTAAGAGTGCAGCCTAAACAGCTGACTTTTGAGACGCCTCTCGTCAAAGTCTTGTAAACTCAGCCTTACTCGGATACAAGGGTTCCAGTAGCTCCGGGTCTTCGGCTCGTTACGCATCTATACTGCAATTAGGTGTTGGATTTCTGTTAGATTGAATAGATTGGATTTTCGAGACATCTTAAACAAGGATTACCTTTTACTTGAGAACAACTTGCATTGGATTATAGCCTTTGAAGTGGTTGGGACTAGTACCTTCCTTTGAAGCACTAGGGGCCATCTATCAGTAATTGGGAAACAAACTTAAAAGAACTCAGAAACCTTTTCTGGCCGTCTGTGGATTCCCACCTTAAAGCACATTGTAAAACGGCACGCATCGAGAAACCCTACCCTTCTCATTATTGAGTAGGAGTTATTAGCAGTTACCTTTTGGCAGTCCCAAACCTATCAGACTTGTGGAAACCTACCTTTGCATTGAAATTGACGGTCGATACGTGACCCACCCCCCTCGAACACACACGAAGTATTGAGTAGTTGTTAGTTGTTGAGTTTGGTGTTGGTTTTTGAGTAGACTTCGTCTCTCATTAGTTGGCATTAGATTTCACAGCTGCACGTCAGTGCACCGTTTCAGCGTAACTCAGACGAAGCAGCAATACCAGCAGCTTGAAAATATTCTTTGGGTTGTGGGTTATGTTATATATGAGCGCAACCTGCTAATTATTGTACGGGTTGAACGACATCAGCCTTCGTGGAAAGTAGTCAACAGAAGGACGACAATGGCGGGGACTGTCAATATACTGACGACCGTACTCATGACACGTCCCTCCCGCACCCACATGTACATGATAGCCTGAATAAACAAGAATAGTATCCCAAGAAAAAGATACGTCATCCCTGGTAAATGGTTATTGGGATGACAGCTTTGCATACAAAAACTGTGCTCACATTGAAAAAAAATCCACTTGAGATGCCTCCGGGCGCCGAATCGACGGAGAAGTTTCAGACTCGAGTCGGAGCGCGCAACGAAGCCGCCACAGGGGTTGTCTTCCCCGGTACGGGCCTGATTTAAGTCGATATCCCCGAGTCGGTCGATAAGGAAAAGAGCCGCCACGGTTGCGATCAAATTGAAGAGCATAGCGGTGTAAGAGGAAAATACTCGGAGGAGAGTTATGGCGGGTCCAGTTTTCAGCTTCATATCGGACGGGACGCTTCCCAGAAGCTGCGAAGACGTGCTAGCAAAGAGAGTGGTCTATGAGAGGCAGGTGAGCAATTTTAGATGCCACACGAGATCCACTCGCTACAACTGCAGCACTCTGTGCTGTGGCTGTCCATGCCTTGATCTGGGATTTGACGAGGTTGGGAAGCTCATCTGGTCTATTGGTTAGGCGCCGGACCATTCCCAGACACGAGAGCGACACGTACATGATAGCTGCGTGAGCCTTGTGGTCTGAACTATCATAGACTCCACTGTTAGAGGCATGGTCGGCAATAGTGCAGTAGTACTCACGGTAAAAATGGCCAGTTGGATTGCCGTCGTGGGCGGGAGTAGAGGACATCGATCCCGGAGGTGTTAGAGGGAGAGAATCTTTGGGGCATTGTAAGGGCAACCTCAAGGCCCGAGTATACTCAAGAGTCCTGACGAGGGGGATCCGAAGATAAATATCACAGAGTAGCTACAGATACAAATGGACAGACCTTACGAGGGGGATCCGAAGAGAAGAAAGACTAAGGATCACCCGAGTCAGATCCCGGTATATAAGTAACTACGGACGGGGGGCATGTGATAGCAACCGGAGTGATCGGCAGAGGTCCCGGGCGGAATCACAGGCCATGTGATATCGGGAGGAGCCGGAACGGGTCGGAACGGGACCGGAATTGTCCGGATGCGGGAGCGGAAGGGCCAGAAATAGGGGTTCCCCTGACATTACCCCCCCCTTGGAATGCGGCGCCTCGACACATAGAACGGATACGGAGGGCTGGGTCCCGGAAGGGGAGCGAGTCGAAAGCGGCGGAGGCGATGGAGCGAGGGGCAGCAGGGTATCTCCGGTAGTAGTCGGCGACGAGTTCCGGGACGAAAAGGTCGGAATGCTTAACCCATTTATCATGTGAGTTATCATATCCTTCAAACCGACAATAATACCAGAGTCCGCCACAGCGTATCTTGGCTTCCAGGATTTCCTGTACTTCCCATTCCGGCACGGCGTCCGGAGGAGCCTCTTCGTCGATGACTGGAGGAGGCTCGTCGTAGCCGGGACGGCCTTCAAAGGGGTCCTCTTCCGCGAGCTGAAGCTTCACGACCGGAAAGACCGGGTGGAGGCCGGAGAGACGGGGGGGGGAGCGCAAGCTTATACGCACCTCGGCCGACGACTTGGACGACCTTAAAGGGGCCCAGCCGTCGGTGAGAGAGCTTGACCGAGGGGCAGGTCGTTTGGATGTCCGAGGCATCAACCCAGACACGATCTCCGACCTTGATTTCCGGAGCCGGAGTGCGCCGACGATCGTAGTACCGCTTGAACTCCTCCTTCGCCTTCACCAGAGCTGTGCGGGCCTCGGAGACTCCGGATGCGATCCGGTCTCGGAACTCATTTACCGACTCAACCTTCGAACGCAAGCCGTTCGGCTCGAAACCCATCCGGGGGAGCCGTCCGGTGTCCGTCATGAACGGGACCTGTTGCGTAGAAGAGTGAATGTGGTTGTTGTAGGCGAATTCCGCGGCCGGAAGGAGTTCGTCCCAGTCATCCTGCTTGTAATTAGTGAAAAGCCGGATGAACTGCTCCATCTCCTGGTTTACCCGCTCCGTCTGCCCATCGGTCTGCGGGTGGTACGCCGTGGAGGTCGCGGGTTTGATTCCGATGAGGCGCCAGAGCTCGGTGGTGAACTCCGCTACGAACTGAGGGCCCCGGTCGGAGATGTACTTCTCCGGAGTTCCGTGGTGGCGCCAGACGTTCCGGTAAAAGAGCCGGGCCGCACCGACAGCGTCGATCTGGGTGTGGCACTCGATGAAGTGGGCTCGCTTACCGAGGACGTCAACTACAACTATGATCGCATTGTAGCCGTGCGCTTCCGCAAGTTCGACGACGAAGTCCACCGACACGGCACTCCAGCGCTCCTCCGGAATCTCCGTCGGGTGCAACTCCCCGACCGGAAGCTTCCGGAGCGCCTTGGTCCGGAGACACAAGTCGCAGGTCGCTACATACCAGCCAACGTGACGGGACAGCTGGGGCCACCAGTAGTTCCGGGAAATGAGCTCCAACGTTTTGAAATGGCCGGCATGCCCAGCAATGCGGGTGTCGTGGTGCTGCTCCAAGATCCGGCGACGAAGGTCCTTGTTCCGGGGAACAACGATCTTGCCACGGAAATAGAGCAGACCGGACTCGACATGCCACTCGGAGGACCGGGAGGACCGGGCGCCACGAACCTTCAAAAGTTCCCGGGCCGCGAGAGCGACGGGGTCCTCGAGGTCAGGCTCGCCGGCGAGGGCATCGCGGATATCACGGAGGATCGGGACTTCCGGTCCGGAGACTATAACACCCTCTAACGCACGGATATGGAACAGCTGTGGGGTCAGGAGCATCACATCCTGGTTGTCCGAAGCCGCTCCATGGTCAGCGCGTCGGGACAGGGCGTCCGTGCGGCCCATAAGGCGTCCGGGTTTGTGGTGAAGCGAGAAGTCGAACCGGGACAGGTACAGGGACCACCGGGCCTGCCTCCGGTTGAGGTTCTGCGCCTTCCGGAAGTACTCCAAGTTCTTGTGGTCTGTCCAGATCTCGACCGGATGCTGAGAGCCCTCGAGGAAGTGCCGCCACTCCTCGAGCGCCCGGATGATCGCCAGCATCTCCTTGTCGTGGATCTCGTAGTTGCGCTGGACCGGACTCAAGCTCTTGGAGAAGAAGGCAACCGGATGCCACTTCCCCTCGACACCCTCCTGAGAGAGGACAGCTCCGGACGCGAAGTCGGAACTATCCGCCTCAACCCGGTACATCCGGGACTTGTCCGGAAGGATCAGGACCGGCTCGGTGACCACTGCGTCCTTCAAGGCTTGGAACGCAGCGGCCCCCTTGTCGGTCCAGACCCACGCCTGGCCCTTGATTTACTTGAAGCTGTGAACGTGAACAGCTGTGCATCCCCATTTGCTTCTCTCTGTTCTGTTGCTTTTCATTCCGCGTCAACTGACTCCGCTCGGAGAAATGACCCTCATACGACGTACACGTAGCGCATACGTGGTGTCGACGCTTCTCTTTTTAACTGCGTGGCGGCAAAAAAACTGTGCACCTGGACAGCTATTTCAACCATTCTTGGATGGCTTGGGCGGATAGCCGTGCCTCGTGCTTCGCTGTTCAACTGTACCGCAGCACACCGATGTGGACTCAAGCTGTTAAACTGCGGGCCTTGGCGCTTCCGTCATGAATAAAAGCAGGCAGCGAACGAGCATCATTTCAGCTGTTCTCATTTGATCCCTCCCTGTCCAGCCTCCCATGCCTGCTGAAATCTCGTGCCTCTTTTGAATTCTACGCTGTCAATCACACCGCAACATCAATCACTTGACTCAATGATCCAATGAAACAAAAGCAAAACTCCCTGCGTTGTGAACACATCTGAAGGCTGGTTTGCTTGCCGGGAAGGCCGCTGCTTCTCGGTGTTCTGTGACTATGCGCTTATCTCGGCGCTCTCAGGTCCTGTGCCTAGGTTATCTTTTTTGTGGTCCGCACTGGTAAGAAGCAATCCATTGCATAATGACCGGCCCCCAAGTTCTCCGCCTGGCTGAACGACTTTTCTCTATTACTGAGGAGTTCCAGATGATCACTTCTGTGATTTATTTCTTCCGCTGAAACTCATCCCACATTTTATTGTAGCTATTCCACCTTCACTGAATTTCTTTCTCCTCCATCCCATTGCCGGAGCGTAGCGCAGGTACGCCTTGTTGTTAAGTACCCGTTACCGCCCATATTATGTAAGTTCTGGAATGAAAGACTAGTACGCCGTCGGCGACGCGCTGTTTCCGTATGCTTGTCAGAGGCCAGCTCTGAGTTTGGCTTGCGAGCATTCCCAGTGGAACTGTGGAGCTTCAAAGAGTGGGCGCGGAGTCCGGACCACCGATCAACTTATACCGTGACGCGGTTGAACCAGACTCCTGCCTTTTTATTATTTCTCTGCCTTGTTCGTGCCAAGAAAATAAAAATTTTACTGACCTCCGCGACGACTTGATCTTGAACCGGAGCATGCAGCTCTTTCAAAAAAACCTCTCTGGTGATTGTGATCGGTGGGATCCGCCCAGAGTGGGCAGTCGTATTTGTGGAATCCGTGTTGAAAAGGACAGCTGGGATGGATTGCATTTGCCCCGAACTCAAGTCATTCCCACGGCCGCCCATAATTTGGATGCGCGAGTTGAGCACGACAAGAATCGTGTTTGCGTACAGCTTTGGAATCAAGAATGCCGGGACTATATGGTAAGTTTTTGTTGGGAAAACGAATAAAAGGGCCAGAGTCGTAATGGTTGCTACCGCTGATGGGCGTGTTCCTGAGTCAGATCAGGTGTAGCAATGTTAACTGAGACGCACTCGTACAAGACCGGTCTCAATTGTCAACCGGATGAGCTTGGAGAGCAAAATGCGCGTGCGAGGAAACTGGGATGACTCTTTTGATAGCTGAAAGTCCAATATCACAAAATGTACAAGTCAAGATTCGGAACCCACATGGTATGTCATGCAGATAACTATCAAGATGTCGGCCAATGCTGAGCCACCAAACCAGAGCTCCACGTTTGCAATCATCAGCGAACGAGCGATACAGTGCTACATTCTTACATACCCATGCAGCGATGGAGATCTTCTCGTCCTTTACAAATACTTCATTTCGAACTTTTTCAGGTTTGATGTTCAACATGTAGGATATATATGATTGGAGATAACATACCTTGAAAGTCATATGCGGCGCTCAGGAATGCGCCTATGCCGCTGGCCACGGAAATCTGCAGATACCGTGAAACATGTTGATGGAGAGGCTAAGCAATGAGCGCTCACAGAAATAATCAGTAGTGGAAGCATTTGAGATTTACAAAACATGAAGAGGCGGTAGGCATAAAATGTTTGGCCAATCAATGCAACTGGAGGGAGAATCAGCACTAAGAAACGAATCGCGCAACAAAGTTACAAACGTACCCAGTCCACTCATGATCGCAATCGTCAACCACTGAGAGCGTGGTTTGGTGAGAGTAGACACATCGCCAAAGCCATATCCGAATGTTTCGAAGGCGTCGTGGGTGATTAACACTGTCTGGACGAGTTCCAGAGCATATACACTGTAGATCATGGTCTTGATTGATATCTTGTCCCGGGGGAACGCCTGATAGTAGTTGTCTTGATTTATTCAGTGTGTGAAGGAAGGTATCCGAATGAGCGAGGGAGAAAAAAAACCAACATAGCTGGACCGTGAGAGCACCGAAGAGCCCCCATTGCAGGACATTCGCAATGACCTGTCCGTATGAGATGCTATGGGACGGGACTTTGTAAGAAGGTGTACCTGAGGGCCAGACCTGCATATTTATCGTAAGCTTAAATAGCGTAGCAAAATTCACGCTAACAATTCAATAACGGCAAATCCAGGGCGTGAAGTTGACTCCGAAAAAGGCATACGGCGAGAGGAAATTAATAATGGGCACCCTTGCCTCCACGCGTCTCTTCCCGCCCGATGTGGATGAAACAAGCGACGCGCAAATATAGAGACGAATAACGACCTTTTTATAGCCATAGCGGGCCATAGCATTGGTTCTTGCGATGATACCGCTGACGGTTTTTACTGTGGATATGAACTCAAGTTTGTTCATCGATTCGCTTCTTTGCAACCTGCGGATCACGGTAAAAGAGATGTGTACCAGTATCTTCATTACTTTTGGCCATGGCTTTGCTACGATTGTGTGGTTTGCGGGAAGAAAACTGGCTGTTGTGGAAGCCCTTAATACACAGCTTTGTGGTGAGACGATGGTGGTAGGAATCCATCGCCCCGGGAACCAGATTGACGTGAACCGAAAGCCCGGAACTAGACGGAGCCTCTTTTGCGCCGACTAATATACGACGAAGGCGCCATTGGCATGAAGAAACCGTAGCCGTTGGCCCGACGCTACGAAGATCAAGTGAACAACTGCGCGTCAGATGGAAGGGAATGAAGTGATTTACCCGTCGCGAACGGTCATAAACAATCAACCGACGATTTGAAGATATCTAAACTCCATCATTTCAAGGTGACTCTCCACCTTGCAGCCAGTTTATCATCTGTGGAAACAGAAGAGATCGTTTGCGAAAGGAATCGAGCGATGGGGGATGTTGAATCCAACTTGAATTTCGAAGATTGTAGGTTTGCAAGTGATTTCAAGTCAATTGGGTGAACACTGAGAAAGATAGATAAAAAAAGGCGTAGGTGTTGCTCGAACGTAGACACACAGCCGCCGATGGACCCACGGTATGGCCATCTACAGGCGCTTGTTTGAGCGCCAGAGTTATGATTGGCGCCGATGAACGCCCGCAGTGGAGCGGCGCGAGCGGGCCCAAGGCACCGAGAGGGCTGGGGGAGGGACGGTGCGGTTGTCGCGTGGACGTAGCGGACATAGTGGTGGCAAGGTTCGGTCCGAAAATCGGTCCGAACCTGAACCGGACCGAACTGAACGTGGCGTTCAGGTTCAAGGTTCGACACCTGCCCGAACTGAACGCCGCGTTCAGGTTCGGCGTTCATGCAAAGGCAGCTTTCCCCGAACGCGTTCGAACGCGTTCGAACGCCCGAACGCATGCAAAATTTTAGACAAGAAGGTTACTCAAAAATGATTTGACGCGTTGCAAAATCTCAATCACATGAGCGTGGACAACCCCGGGGTTGTCCACGGTGTGACTAGAAGCGTGCAATGTCACTTCTGTGACTCTTCACACCTTGACTCCTGCTCCAACCTCCCGCGTATCTCAGTGCCGTGCTTTTCTTGCGCCGCAACCATGCTCTTCCGACTTCTGGCCGATCCCATGTCACCTCTACTACGTGTGTCCGACCCTGGAACTGCGGAACGAGGGTGGCATGGGATATTTTACGCGCTTTAGATTGCCCAATCCTTGGTTTTACGCGTCTCAGATTGTCCAATTTTCCGCTTTCCCGTCCTCTTTTCCGTGTATTTTCGCACTCGTTGGACTAAGGAGGAGTATGATCAAGGCATGAAAAGTCTCGAACAAGTTGTGCGTCCGTTTCTATTTTACAGCTACATGTTATTGATATAATTCAGTTTGACCGATACCATGCCACATCGCAAGAGCCTGTTGCGAAACCTTCGGCCAGAATGGTCAGCACTAAACCCCCTGCGCTCCAGCGATATGAAAGCTCTTTCCTGCTGGATGCTGTACATTCAGCCCAGCAGGCGGAGCAGGCGCAGGCGCACCCTCGGGACGAACTGAAGGGATATCTTTCCTCCCCACTTGAACAAACAGCCAATGTTCTACACTGGTGGGGTGTAAGTGTTTTTTCTTCGTCGTCTGGCACATCTGTTTATGTCCTAATTTATTCAGCACAACACTTCACGTCTTACGCTACGTCGAATGGCTCGGGACTATCTGGTCATCCAGGGTTCTGCTACTCCGGCAGAACGCGCCTTTTCAAGCGGTGCTCTGACTGGAACAAAGCTGCGCAACTCTCTGACCCCCAGGATGTTCGAGGCGTTGCAACTACTAAAAAGTGCGCACCGCAATGGTCACATTAGTGCTGGGGCTGTGGCCGCCAAACGCATTGGCGCACTAGTCTCTCTTGACAGACTGACCACTCGATACCTCGTTTCTCAGTCTGTTGGTTACCGCGCTCTGATTACCGGTAGGTCTCCTTATTATGTAACCATCACGTTAACACAAACAAATAATGTGTACTGGGACGCGTTTTAACGCGACTTGGACCTCTTATGAGCCCCATTCCGGCCGGTTATATCCCAGCATACCTTTGCACAGGTTTGGAGTCCCTTTTCATCGAATTCAGGCTTCCACTACCGTATATCCTCAATCTGCCGCCAAGGAAGGCTCCTGATGGTTTATTAGTGCCTTTCATGGCTCACAGTGTATGAAAAGGTAGCCCAAGCAGGTTTTGTGAAGATTTCAACATAAGTTGCCTCCAACTTTTCACTCCAATAGCCCAAATCTATGGACGGCGCGTCCAAGTCGCGTCGTTAAATGAGCGCACGTGACTGATGGTTACATAATAAGGAGACCTAACGGTAACTGTGGCGCGGTAACCAACAGACTATTGGCGCACTCATTGCAGAGCTTGATGCCGACTTTGGGTACCCAGTTGAGGATGAGGAAGCTGAAGAGGTCGAGATGGCCATTGCGTAGCACTTTTGTATGTTTCATTTCAATTTAATGTGTCACCTTTTTCGTTTTTTTTGCGGGTAAAGAATAATCGGTCCAGTTCAGCGTTCGAACGTGTCTGAACGCCGAACCGGACGCCTTGAACCTGAACGTGGCGTTCAGGTTCAGCGTTCGGAATTTGCCCGAACCGAACGCAAGGTTCAGGTTCGGCGTTCAGAGGAAAGGGCCCCGAACGCGAACCGAACCGAACCTTGCCACCACTAAAGTCTGCGGACAAGGTGCGTGCTGTGGCAGTGCTACGACAGGTGATCCTAATACGACCATACAGAGCGAGCCGACTCCGTCCTACCGAGGACCAGTGCAACTGGTCCAGCAGTAGTCTGGCTCCGGTCACGGAGCACCCGAGTGTGCCAGATTGTATCACGAAAACTTGCACCGTCGTCAAGTTTTCAAGAATGGGACAGCATACCTAGGTCAATGAATTGATCAACATGAGACAGCAGTACTCATTCAAGCCTGTCGTGATTTGTACCATATGCGTGAATTATGACTGCAAACCCATTAATTTTCGAAGGACCCTCAACGAATATTAACCCCCTCGGGGCGACTCCGTCGTCTCCGATTCGTTTCCAGATCGCGCGCGTCGTGTTCATCCCGGGCGTGGTACCCGACATGGTCTTCATACCCATCATACTTGTTTTCACTGATCGCCAATTCCCCTATATCAATCTCGCTCGAGTCCGGGGACTCGTCTGAGTCGACACCGTGCCGCCATGCCTGGATGATCCCCGCCAAGGTCAACCCGAGGCTTCCACGTGGAGCGTTCATCAACAGATCCGGGAATTTTTCGGGATTTTTGGTAGCCTGAATACCAGATATCAATTGATGGGTTGAGTGGAGGAAGGGATAAATGCCTCTGCATTCTTTTCAATCTTGAGGGGTAGAATTACCGCACGCGCGCTCGCCTACGAACGTTCGGTACCGTCGATTAGATCTTCAGGACAATGCAGCTGAAGATGTAATTCACCTTCTCTTCAGAAACTTCAGTCGGGGACCATGCGAGAAGCGCTGACTGCCTCGCGATTTCCTTCTCTGCCTTCGCGGCGTCGCTTTTGGAGATCTGCAGGATGACGATGCCGACGCAGATCACGAGGAAGCCTACTATTATAGGCCCTCCTCTGACAAAGGTTTTGATGGCAGGCTGGGGCTCTTCCGCTCTGCCGCCGCGACCTTAGATCTTTTACTCAGACGCTTCACCATATATCATTCGTGAGCAGTCCAAGTTTCAGAATATTCGAACCATATTTGCCATGGCCGGAGCGATGCCGGCGGGCAGTGTCGAAAATCACGCTTTGCACCTCGTAATGACAAAACTCCCACGCCTTGTAATTTTATTATTCCCTCATCCGTCGTCATCCGAACGCAAGCCAAAATGCAGGGATGTATTGAAAACGTATCCAGTCTACCTTCTCTGTTTTTGGGGAGGAAACAGAGCATCGAGTGGAAAGATATGGAGAAAATGGAAGTGGGAGGCGAATTTGATCAAAACTCGATCAAATTTGACGAATTGAGGCGTTCGGATTTTCTAGTGGCCGCATTTCCTTCACAAATATTCTATAAACTTAGAGTACGATGAATGAGGACTACAAACATTTGCTACCTTTTTCCCACATGATTTCGGGGCAAGGTGCAGACGGCATCAGTGTTTTTACCACATCAGGGTGCATTGTCATTAGGGGGCCTATAATAGTACGACCAGGGTTATAATGGATGGAATGGATGTTGAGAGGCCCCGGAAGAGGACAAGTGTCGTCACAATGGAGAAGAAGGTAACTGAGGGGGATAATCAGGGTTCACTATTCGCGAGGGAAAGAGTGAAGGTATGCACATATCACGTAGTACGTCGGCGTCACTGGTACAACTGTTGAGTCCACGACAAAAAAAGAGTATCAGGGAAGCATACCCATTGCTAGCGAGACGCAAAATTTGAGCCATTAATAAATATACAGTATAGCAGGATGCAACACGGCGTACCTGTGTTGAATAACGCGAGCGCGACGTTCAAATAATAGATCTCGGCGACTGGAGAAGATGACCATGAGCCATGGATGAAGGAAAGTCCGAAGATCTCTGGAACGGACCCAGTGTGCCACAGTGCCAAGGACTACGACAATCAGAACGAAGATAAACCAGTGCTTGAACTAGAAGAAATAGATAATAATAAGCTTCCCGGAACAAACCTCCAATGCAACTCATACCTGATTATCCCCTCGACAGTGGTCACAATCGCCGCATCCAAACCCGTCGTGACGCTGACACTGATCCCCCCAATCATACTGCAAACCTGAACGATTTGAAGTGATTTGGCCAGCACTCGGTGAAAGGCGAGGGGCTTACCAGGATGTATCACAACATGTTCGTCTTCCCATACCGCGGCGCAAGCACGAATATTATCAGAATGCTCGCAAAGAGCAGGATGCCGATGTAGACTAGGAATATGACCGACAGGAAAAGCTTCTGGAAGTCCAGAATCTGACCGACCGTGCTTTCCTTGGGGGCATTCAGAGCGATGACGGTGGCACCGAGCTATGCAGAAACTCGGGCTCATATATTATAAGAGTCAGACGGGCAGCACTCACGATGCAAAGACCACAACCGAGCCAACCGAGCAGAGTGAGCCGCTCTTGAGGAAAATGGATGACAGGACGGCACAGACCACCACTGACAAGGCGCCTAGTGGGGTGACTACAATGGCCTCCACGAAAGCATATGCTGGATAGCTTTTCAGCAGGTAAACCAAGATCGGGCAATGGATATCCTTGCCTGCGAAATTACACAATTCGCCAAGGATCATCACTTGAGATTCGTTATATATATATGAAATCTCAAGATAACAGTATCAAAGAAATACATACTGCTCATTCCCACCCACCAAAGCGGCTATTCATGCACGGGTTAGAAAACCGTAGCATTCAAAAAGTGGTACGCACAGATTTGAGATATTTGACACCCTCTCCGGCGGTGCCCGTAGCCCGAGATTTCAAGAGGCCCTTCTTCTTGAAGACGAAGCTGGAGCCAATGAGGAGGCCGCTGGCGACGGCCAAGATGATGCCGAGGATCTGCGTACCGATGCGCTGAGCAAACTGCCCTCGGACGCCTACCACACGCCACACACCTTGAGCTTCGGATTCGCCGCAGGTTTGGAAGCCGCTGCAGAAGATGCCGAAGCGGAAGCGGCAACCAGAGCGGTCGGTGGTGGGGTAGGCGGTGGGGTAGGCGGTGGGGACGATGAAGATGCGGAGAGAAAATGGATAGAAGAGGATGGGGAGAAAATTAAATTGCGTGACAGGAAGTTGGGTATTGAAGAAGAGATGGGAAAATTTGCAGCGACCAAGGAAGCCCGTAAAGGTGATGCGGAGTTCAAGGCATCGGCCGCATCTTCCAGGGTCGCGGGATTGTTGTCGGGTGGCTGCGCTACAAAGTATACCGCCCAGCCCTTCTTCGCCAGGTCGGTAACTGTGTTGAAGGCGAAGGAATTAAATTTGGGGGTATGGACAGAAAGGTTCAATAAGACTGACACATTTCCTGCGCCGCGGGGATGGAACATCCTTCTGCGGAAAGGTCAGTACACGTTGGTCTGGAAAATAATAGGCATGAGCGGCAAAGTGAGGAGGAGAACAATAATGAGACGTACACCGCGACCGCTTGAACTGCGAGAAACGGGAGAAAAACGGTAACAGCGACATAGAAAATCTGGGCGCCGCCGAGTTTCATATAATAAGATTAACTGCTATTGATCTCGGGTGTTAGGAATGTGTGAGGACGGGCCAGCCGTCATGAAATAGAAGTGGGGGGATGAAGCGTCCAGCGCAAATATGCCGAGAGTGCCGTGGTCATCTTTATACTTCTATGGGCCTTGTGGGTAACCCGTTGTGCGACGGCAACCCGTGGCATGATCGCCGTGGTTGGTTGAGGTAGCTTCGCAGACAGGCTTCCGATTAATGCACTGGGTTGTTCCACCGCCACGGTCACTTCAGTTCCTCACAAGGGAGTGAAAGAGGATCGACCAAATCGCTTAAGACTGCCATTGAAGTCGTAGACAGATTTGGAATCCCAGCTCTCGCGGCGGGAATCACGGTCTGTTACTCCGCCTTGTAGATAGTTACAAGGTTGATGGTTGATGGCCCAAGTTGGATCCAAGTGAGATACGTGTTTTAGAGTCACATAAATAGCCAGTCGGGGAGTTCCTCGGCTATATCCTTTACCTTGTGCAAGAAAAGAGCTGGCGACAGACGTAGATAGCCGCACAATTTCAAAGGTGGAAAAAAATATAAGCAGTAAGTAACATCATTCTTGCTGCCACGGAGGATTGCTCAACTGATTAAATAGGGGAATATTCGACTTGAAGAGTGACACCAAGTAACTCGTAGATAAGAATTAAGCGCCGTTCAATGCGTTTGTGACAAAATCTCAAGAAGTGTCGGATCGCTTGGACATTGTTGGATATCCTGAATCTTGTTCTGGATTGCGGGTCGACCCATCGAAAGTGCGGCACCCAGCTAGTCTCCTTGATAATGACTTCGAGGGAAATACAGAGCTTCATCTAGACTTCATGAGATGAGATTTGAGACTCGGTTTGAGTTGACGTGGCAGAAAGCAAGGTGCGAGCGAATGATTGCCGGAAATTAAAATTAAATCATTATTCGTTCTCTTAATCTTTACTGTCTCGATTCTTTGGTCTTTGATTGGGTACAAATAAGATCTAATTCCTTCGGGTTGATTCTCTCCTCCAAGGCTGCGTTGAGCCCTTTCATGCTGAGGTGAATCTATCTCCATTTCAATGCTGTGCACGGTGCCCTTGAAAGCTGTTGACACTTTCCTAAATGTCTGGAATGTTCTCACTGCGGCGCAGCCCCGAAGCGCTCCGGAACTGCGGCCACGTCCGGCCACGTAAGGCCACGCATACACGACCTACGAATATAAAGAGCCCAAAAAATGGGTCACTTCCGAATTCAACTGCTACTGGTGTTTCCTGATTTCCCACTCTTTCCGTCTTGCTGCAAGTTTCGAAAAATCAAGACTGTGTTCAATTTCAAATCCTCCTCCGGGTCGTCAATCACTTCTGTGCCAGAGCTTTTTGTGATCGGGGATGGCTTCTTACAAAAATTGGCTAGGTATCAACAGGTATCAACCATCAATCACGAAGCCACTCGCAATGGATTCGTTCTCTCTTGCTGTGCTGATTCCATGCGCGATTTTTTTTTGCCACCGGCCGCATTGAATGTCTTGATCAAGCTTCACAGTAATCTAGATATAAATTTGTTCCTCACATGAACGTCGGTCTAAATATTCATCTTTTCCCTTCTTCAAATTTTGAAATCGTTTCCCACTGCCGGAGCGAAGCGCAGGGATGCCTTGTGTGTCCTAACATGATAGCAATCTTGTAGCGGTTCAGCGTGTCCACAGAATAGCGGCGCAGATCGGTCCCGCGAATAGCCCGGGCCCGACTGACTCTCCTCCAACATGAGAGCTTCAGAGCTTCGGACAAATTGATTGATCTATTAAGCCAATTTTTCTCACTCAAAGATGCTCAGCAACTCGATATGGTCTCTCTACTCTGACTGGCTTACTTGGCTATGTACTACTCACGCAATGGATCATGACCCGACGCCCCAGAAGATCAAGCCATGTTCTATATCATCCTGCCTCAACTTCTGATCAAACGGAGAAGGTTGATTTACCCGCTAACCACCCGGGTCTCTGTCGTATGTGCAAGGGAAACATTAACGAGACAGCCCTGAAAAAAAACACGGGTTGATAAATACACAAAAAAAAAACATCTCATGCTATCTCGTCACAATTATTTACCAAATTTCAAGGCCGGGGCCAGCATGCGCAAAACACGTTGACGGTGACCGCAAGCACATCGACGATTACCAGCGACGCTGTGAATCGGTATCTGTATTTTTGTCGATGTCAGGGCCAATCAACATGATGGTCCCGAAACTCTGCTGCGCGCCCTTCAGAGTAGTGACCAGCTCGGCGGACCTTGTGCCGACTGTTGTGGTGGAATGAACAGCACCCCAGAAGCTACAGTCCAGATGGACTAGGATAATGATGAGGGTGGGGTACATGCCCTGGCGAAGGGAATGTCAACGGAAAGAAGGTTGATGTAATGGGAAAGACGCGTACGATGACCATATCATATAAACCGCGCAAAATGGCCTGTAACACCGGCGCTCTCCAATCGAGGTAGAAGTTGAGCATGGCGATGACCTGAACCGATGAATGAGTCTCGGAAGTTGTCAAATACAGTTCTTCGGAACATACCCAGAGGCCAAAATATATGAAACCAGACTCGATGAAGAGGGACATGATCTTGCGCGCTCGGCTCCCAGCGCCACAGGTGGATTGTGTATTAAAAACGGCACGGTGTTGCCTTATGTTAGTTGATACTGGGGACGACGGCTTTGAAAGTGCGACAATGCGACGCACCACGCTTTCCAGGAAATGAGGAACGTGGAAAAGAAATTCGTGGCGGCGCTTAGTCCCGCAGTGGCCATCGACAGCTTGAGGGTAGTGGACGTATCGTAGACGCCGATCCTCCATCCCGAGGAAAACCCATTCTGAAGCGCGACGCCTAATATGCTGAGCACGCAGGCTGTTCAAGGAACATTAATCTTTACCGTTATTTATTGTTTAGAAGGAAAAAACCTCACTGAAGCCTCCGAACCACAGCGCGATCGCTGAAAGGACCAGAAGCCGCCGATCCGGGCAGAGCATCCAAGTCCGCCAAAGCACGATTGTATCTCCCATGAGGAACTGCGGAATACACATAGCGCTGTCAATTACTATTGCGCTGCCGGTCGGGAAGAAAAGCGGAAACGCACCAGGGAATCAAAGAGCACCTCGCAGGCGAGTTGCAGTTTGTTCGAGGCCGGGATGTAATCTCCATCCGAGAACTGCACCAGGTAGACGCCCGTATCCACCGCCGCGAGCGCGGTCGAGGCAGCGAACATCAGGCATGTGGAGAAGAGAAGGATTTGACGCGGTCGGGATTGACGAACACCCTTGTTTCTGGATTATTGGATGATTCAACTGAAGTTCTCCAGGGCTAGTCATCCGACAACATACACGAGAAGAAACACGGAAATTGCAAATATTAAAGCATAAAATCCTAGACGAGAGTGAGCATTCCCGAATTTCACGCCAAGTGGAGCCACGCACCCCACGCAGAGGCCATGCCCATCAACTGGGCCGTCCCGGATGAAACGAGCACCGCTGGCTCAGACATCGCGATATTTACCAAGCGCCTCGAAGTAAAAGGTAAAGGGGGAGGAGGGGAAGAAGGGCAGCTCAGCAACCTGCTTCATCAAAACATTTATGTCACAATTTTGCGACTGCTAGGCTCTAGCCGCTCAGGTCCTTCAAGTTAGCAGCTGGTATGTACCTTAGATGCAATGAGATGCGTACCAGCACTGCCTCGCAGTATGATTAACGCCATCAGAGCACCTTCAGGAACGGACAGTCCGACAGCTCAAATCAAAAAGAGACTGGTCGCTAAAGAGTAGTGCGTGATCTGCGAGAGTCTGCGAGACGACGCCCTGAAAGGATGAGCGCCGGGTTCTTCGTCGTCTTGCGCGCCTTCATGATTCGGGGCATCAGAGTCGGGTATGATGCGGAGGGAAGAGAAATGAGAAGAAGGAAAGGGAAGAAGGAAACACCCAGAAAACACAGCACATACCTGTAAAATCGGCTGGAAATGACTCACGAGTTGTATAATTCGGAGCCTACGATCGCGATTTTAGCGCCCACTGCGAAAAATCGGATTTTTGAAGAAGAAAAACACACAAGTCGATGTGTAATCGTTGACACCTCCGTATACGGACTCGTGTACCCCGCAAAAGACGGCCCACTGGTTTCCAGTTGGTCATGATATGGTCGACACCAGCCATAAGGACGTCTCGTCGAGGACGGCCGTCTTTGGAGGCTGGCGTCGCTGGCGCGGTCGACACAATAGGACCAGTGCTGAGTGGTGGTAGAATCAGAAAAGTGGAAGCAGGCCGATGCAGGCCTAGGCTCACCGCCACCGCACAGGCTCACCGCCACCGCACAGCTATAGCGCCTAAATTAAACAGACACAAATGACGGCTGTTGCCGCAAAAGGTAAGAAAGTTCTAAGGTTGGGAAAATGTGGACTGCTTTCCTGAGCCGTCAAAAAAATCGGAATTCTTTCCTTCAGGATATGTATCGCTATCATTACAACCTCGAGGTGTAGTACAGATGTCGTCGATGGTTGGTCGATGGTCTAGAATAATTCTCAATCATTCAACTTCAAGCTCGACTCATTCTTACACCTGAACTTGAACAACGATAGTATTTGAACTCGCCAGGCTGGACTGCCCAATAACGGAGCGGCGTGATTCATTTCCGCAACCAGACCTTGTTTTATCGTGCTACATCTTTCGACATGAAACCGTTGCCCGTCACACTGAGGCGGTAAACTACCGCCGTAAAGTTCGTGGGGTACAGATCGAGCGTCAAGCCGGAGAAATTTATGAGACAGGAGAGGAGGGGGTACAGGCCTGGTGCCGTTTTTAACTTATAGGCAGCACACTAGAAAAAATGAATGAAACACGTACCGATTCTGATAATTATCCCACGGTACTGGACGATAGGGATAGTCCGGACATGTAGTCGTGGTCGACAGCACTCCGGCCGTGCAAGACTGTTGTGAGTGTCATTGATGCACCTGCAGGTAGCATGGCAATTCATCACGTACCTGGTGTTGTATCACGAAGGTAGCAAGCACAACGAAGCAAATGACCTCCTTGATCTCCATGAGGAGTATCCAGAAATTGGACGTGCCCACGGCCCAGCGGAACTGCGCGCCGTGATCGGCATTGTTGTACCAGCAGATGTCGCCTGAGGCGTTGTATCCGAGTTGGCCTGCTGCGAGCGGCGTGATGTTGCATAACGCACACAGAAGTGACGAGCCGATGATGTAGTACTTTTCCACCATCCGGCCATCTATACCATGCACGAGAACCGACCTGATGTCATGGGAATACTCCCCTATCACATATCGTGTCTCAATCAACTCTAAGTCGGCAGTGCACATCAATCAGGTGATCGCGCAAGTCCGCAGCTTGACTCCGAGTAACCCGAACCTGAGGGTATCTTGTAGAACACTGTAGAATTATGTAGAATATTCCTTACAGTATGTATTTAAAGGGTTACAATCCCACATGTGAATCAATCTATCTTTTACCCACAAACTATCATCTTCTGTGAAACTAACTAAGTTCACCGCCAACTACCTTTCTCGTGAAGCCACGCGCTAGCACAAAGGTCAGTACAGCGATCCTAAGAGCTCGAAGACTCGCTCTCGAACTCACGTCTAACGAAGACTCGCTCTCGTTAGTCGGTCGCTCAAGGTTGATTTGTAGTTAAACGTAAGTTACTCTTCAAGGGATCTGGACTCTACACTATATTGCCACCGGGCACTACCAACACACTCAAACGCGTGCTCTCTAGGCCTGATTCGCGCGCTCATCACCCCACGCACACCCTTTCGCTAACATTTCCACCAATGTAATGATTCTGGTGCCAACTCCCGAGTTGGTTCAAGGCGGCAGGTTCCGGAATTACCCGGGGTATTACCGGTGACCATCCCCGTATGACCTTTCACGTGAATCATTATAAATTGGCAGTAGCAGAGCAAAAGATCGCACAAGAGGAGGTTTGAACCTCAGACCTCTGGATCAGGCTGGATTTGAACTCAGCTTTTCCGGTGTGTTAACCATTACACTACAGACCCGTTACAGCATTTCCGGACTTAGAAAGGATATTATGACATAATGGGCTGGCTAGACCCATATCCATCACATAGCCCCCCCAGTCTGGGAATGCTGGAACAATGCGGATCAATCACTATCTGATCCACCAAGACACCAGCGCCGCTAAATAGAAATATTAGGCGCCGATTAGCAAGGGAAAAGTCTCAAGATTCCATTAGGGAGTCGACTGAGACTGCATGTACGAGTTATTTTGCCAAACCAGCGTTAAACAGGAACACTAGACGCCGTTTAGCTGGGGAAATCGGAGCAAAGAGTTATCATGTTGTTCACTCACGGGGTGGACTAGAAAACACTTTGATCGAACTTCGCAAGCATATGGCTCGTCCTCCAGGATGCTCTTTCCTTGGTGCACAGCCTACAGAAACCACGGCCACGGTAAATAGCCTCAGCGTCGACCCCATCCGAATTGTTGTTGATACAGGTTCGGACATCACCTTGATATCCCAAAAGGCGCTGGATAAACTGTTGCATCCACCTAAAATAAAGGCTGGTCAGAACATCAAGTTGATTCAGGTAACTGGAAAATCATCCATCTCTGGTTTCGTGACTCTAGATTTGTTTTTCCATCCTCCAGAGGGGCCTGTAAAAATAACTGTTGAGGCCTACGTTGTCAAAGGAATGACCACACCGTTCATTCTGGGTAATGATTTCGCTGATCAGTATTCTCTCTCGGTCATTCGCGATGAGGAAGATGCATACCTGCAATTCGGGGGCTCCGAAAGACGTCTCAAGGTGGAAACTTCCATTTCTTCGACACTTGAAGATGACGAAGGACATGCTTTCAAGATTCAAGTTCGTCCTGGACTGGTGCAACATGGTCCGAAAGCTGGGATTCATCGCAGGAACCAGAGGGTAAGCAGGAAGACTCGCCTCCGGCGTCAGAACCATGAGGTTTGGGCGACGAAAAGAGTTGTGATCCCTCCGGAGACCAGTGTCGCAGTCCCAGTTCAAACCATGTTTCCAAAGGGACAGGATTTTGCCTTCGTTGAGCGCTACTTTGGAGCAAATGAAAACGTTGAAGAGGTGTATGCGTCGCCAGATTCGCTCATTTCCCGCGATAATCCGGTTCTGCATGTTGCTAACTTTGCGAGTACACCAATTGCAATTTCGGCAGGCCAGAGACTTGGAACCTCTCGGAATCCAAGGACTTGGCTTGACAAGATAGGCAAGTACTCACCGAGTGAGCAGCAGAGAATCAATGCTCACGCAGCGCTGATGAGGTCGTTGGTAGCAGAGAGAATGGCGTCGGAGACACCTGTCCACGATTCGGAGATCAAAGCCGAACCAATCACGGGACCTAGTTCTGATCCGTGTTCAACCTCAGTTTCGACCGTTCGTTCATGCACGAAGATAACTTCAAAAGCGCATCGCAATGCAAGTGAACCAGACGATCCATTGGCTGAAAATCCTGTTGAAGGTGGCCCCAAGACTGCTGAGGTCCCGGATGACTTCATTCCCGGAGACCGGCTGCTTTCCGAAGTGGATATCTCTCCAGATATTTCGGCAGAGCAACGCGAGCAACTGGAATCGATGATTCTGTGTAATAAACTCGCATTTGGCGTCGACGGTCGGCTCGGAAACTACAAGGAACAGGTGGAAATTCTTATGAAACCTGGCTTTGAACCAGTCTCTCTGCCGCCCTTTCCTGTCTCACCTGCAAACCGGGAGGTCATAGATAAACAAATGGATTCCTGGATTCAACTGGGTGTTATTGAGCCTTCAAGGAGTCCCTGGGCAGCGCCTGTTTTTATCGTGTATCGGAACGGAAAGCCCCGGATGGTTATAGATCTTCGTAAGCTCAATGATATGGTTATACCGGATGAGTTTCCCTTACCACGCCAGGAAGATATTTTGCAAGCACTTTCTAGATCCCAGTGGTTGACAACTTTGGACGTTTTATCTGGATTTTTACAACTTACTATGTCTTCATCCTCTGCAGAAAAACTTGCATTTCGCACACATCGTGGTTTGTGGCAATTCCGGCGAATGCCGTTCGGTTATCGTAACGGACCCAGCGTTTTTCAACGCGTCATGCAAAATATTCTAGCGCCTTTCCTGTGGATTTTTGCGCTGGTTTATATTGATGACATTGTAGTGTTCTCGCTGACCTTCGAGGACCATGTTGAACACCTGGATCAGGTTTTCAAAGCCATCGCAGAAGCAAATATCACTCTTTCGCCCGCAAAGTGCCACTTCGCATATCAATCACTGATGTTACTTGGTCAAAAAGTGTCGCGGCTCGGCCTCTCCACACACAAGGAAAAGGTAGACGCAATTCTCGAACTTTCGGAACCGACTAACGTTCACGAACTTCAACAATTCCTTGGAATGATGGTTTATTTCTCTTCATATATTCCATTATATGCCTGGATCTCTCATCCATTCTTTCAGCTACTGAAGAAAGGAGAAACCTGGGACTGGAACGAACTGCACCAGGAGGCATTTGAGCTTGGAAAACAAGTTCTCACTAATGCTCCCGTGCGGGGATATGCCATGCGAGGAAAACCTTATCGTCTGTACAGTGATGCCTGTGATTTCGGATTGGCGGGAATTTTACAACAAGTTCAACCAGTCCAAATACGTGATCTTCGCGGCACACGGTTGTATGAACGCTTACAGCGTGCGTTCAATAACAAGGAAGCAATTCCTGTATTGGTCGCAGCTGTAAAAGGTTTTGATGATGTACCGGAACCGGGTGAATGGGCCGAAAATTTCGAAGACACTGTGGTACACATCGAGCGCGTAATTTGCTACTGGTCTCGCGTTCTGAAATCACCGGAACGGAATTACTCACCTACGGAGCGCGAAGCCTTGGCACTCAAGGAACCTTTGATCAAATTTCAACCTTTCCTAGAAGGCGAGAAAGTTTTAGGTATTACAGATCACGCTGCGCTAACATGGAGTCGTACGTTCCAGAACGTGAACCGTAGACTGCTGACCTGGGGCACAGTTTTTGCTGCGTATCCGGACCTCAAAATTGCACATCGTGCGGGCCGGGTCCATTCCAATGTGGATCCGATCTCCAGGCTTCGACGCAGAGTTCCACGCCAAGAAGGCCCAACAGGAGATAATATTCGAACCGTTGAGCTCAAGTCTGATGATCCCATCAGGAACATGTTTGAGGAACTGGGTCCTAGGTTCGAGGAAAAACTCCTCACCGTCGCTACCCGCTGTGTACGGTCTGAGGAGGATATTTCCGAAGGTAATCCCAAATTCCTTGGCAGTGTGGCACTGAATGCGGATGAATCAGTCACCGACTCGTACGTCAGCGCTGAGACATTCTCTGTCCTAGTAGGAATTTCGGAATCAGAAGTCAGGGATTGGGCCGTCGCATATCACGAGGACCCGCATTTCTCGAAGGTTCTGAAAGGATGGAAGGGCGAAACCAATTGGTGTAACGCCCTATATCAGCAGTACCATTACAGTGAAACAGGGTTGATCTATTTCGAAGACTGGCAAGGCACCAATCGTTTGTGTGTCCCTGAAAAATTTAGGGTTGCCGTGATGTCGGAGATCCACGATGTCGTCACCGAAGCAGCTCATGCTGGCTATCATAGGACCTACAACAAACTCGCATCAACTTATTACTGGCCGAGGATGTCCCGACAGGTCAAGAGGTACACCTCATCCTGTGATATTTGCCAAAAGTCAAAGCCCCGACGGGACTCCTCCAACCGATTCCGATTCCAGCACAGCCGTTTGAGGTTCTTTCGATGGATTTTATTCCGGAATTACCTACCTCGGATGGCTTCGACAACATTTTTGTCATCGTTGACAAGTTAACCAAATACGCAATTTTCATCCCTTGTACAACAAAAATCACCGAGACGGAAACAGCGCAGCTGTTTTTCAAACACGTCATTTCTGAGTATGGCATCCCTCGTCAGATAATTTCAGACCGTGATACACGGTGGCGCAATGATTTTTGGGCCGAGATTTGCCGGTTGATGGGAATGAAGAGAGCACTCACCACCGCGCATCATCCGCAAGCGGATGGACAGACTGAAATTTTGAACCAGGGCCTGGAAATCGCACTTCGCGCCTATGTGGGACCATCTCGCGATGATTGGGCAGGTCATATCGACAGCCTGAAGCTGGCCTATAATTCAACACCTCACTCTAGCACGGGTTTTTCTCCAGCATTTCTGCTTCGCGGGTTCCATCCGATTACAGGCTCCACTCTGATTTCAACCGCTGATGCAGTTTCCCGCCCCGTGAACGAGCCTGAAAAGGAAGGGGGGGAGAACTTGGTGATCAATGAGAAGTCACATCAAATGGTTGAAGAATTCGAAGCCAATCGTTCGCGTGCCAAGGAGTCGTTACTTCTTGCTCAAGTATACCAGAAACGTGCCTACAACAAAGGCCGACTTCTGTCAGAGTTTGAAGAGGGAGATTTCGTCGTTCTGAACCCTCATTCACTTGAACTTCTCAGGAACGAGAAAGGACGAGGTAAAAAGTTACTGATGAAGTATGACGGACCATTTGAAATTATTCGCAAACTGAGCCCGGTCACGTACCAGCTGCGGCTCCCCGTCTCCTATGGGATCCATCCCATCCTCAATATCGCTCACCTTGAACCTTACAACAAATCTCCCGAAGAATTTGGAGAAAGGCCTACCAAGAATCTCAACCGCGATGACTTTGAGATTAATCCTGAGGTGGAAATCGACTTCATTATCGCTCAACGATTCCGCAAGATTCGTGGACGGCGCATTCAGCAGTTCAAGGTCAGGTGGAAAGGGTTCGGCCCTGAGGATGACGAATGGCTCACAAAGAAAGGTCTGCGGAATGCTCCATCAGCGTTGGAAAATTGGTTCAATACAAAGGATGGTTCTGAACCCCATCGAGGTTAGCGCACTATCTCCACCTTCTCGAAATTTCTGCTCCCAGCATACACGTGGCAGAAGACTCGCACCGTATTTAACCCCTCATGCAAAGATGCTACCCTCCATTCGCATTCCACCTTTTATTTATTTTCCCCTCTTCCGTTCCCTTCTCTATTTATCACTTTTCCATTCCTCATCGACTTTCCGCCTTCCATCATGGGTGTCTTCGTCGTCTGCCCCAACAGCGCTTCGCATCCAGAAGACATTCGCAGATATATCAAGGAATTCCGCCTCAACCAAGATCACATTCATGTAATTATTTCTTCCCGCTCTATAGCTATTGTTAACAACCACCAGGGAACTTCTCCCGTTCAGTTTCCTCAAAAGCTCACTTTCGAGCGTGCAGAATGCGCCTGCTTGGAGGATGGATTCGCTTCAAACCTGTACAGCGCTACATCGATGCCCACGGCCGACTCGCTCGCTGCTATCGCTGTGTCGTCCACCGTGGCCGTTAATTCATCAATTAGCTCAATCTATACGGAGGCTGCACCTGAGCCGAGCTGTGCGCTGGACATGAGCTCCGATGAGTTCCCTTTCGAGTTTCAAACCCCAGGCTTACCTTCTACTTCACCTATCTTCTCGCCTGATCCCACGGACCCGAGTGTCCTTCCGCTAGTGCCAACCTTCAGCATTGTTGACCCATGGATCGGTTTGGATAACGTCCTGGGTATGTATCTGTCTCCAACGCGGATCTTCCCTGATTACTTCTCAGCCGATGACCTTCCAAGGTCCTCTTCCGCACTGCTCTCGGACCGGGCAATCCACTTCGTCCCATCTCGGATGATGAGGTCGTGTTTGCGCCTTTCTGCGGCCACCCTGCTTGGGTCGTCCGCCCACTTGTCGAGCAGATCTACGACGCCCTCGAACGTCTCGCCGATGCCATCCTTTGCATGCTCAACCGACATCATCGCTATTACGGCGGTAGCGGTGACAACGTCCCCATCTGCGCTCCGTTAGCCGCTCTCGACGAACTCCGTGAGTCCATACTGCCCGGAATTTGTCTCTTCCGCTCCCATAACCTGCGCCGCGTCGACGACACTCCTACATTTCCGAGCAAACAGCAGGCCAAAGATTGGATCTCTGCTTCGCAGCGGATGTGGACATACTATATGCATTGGTTTACTTGTAAGAGCATCACATCCATCGAGCACGGCATAGTATGGCACATATAGTGTGCAAAAATTAAACACTTACATCTCCCCATTGAACACAGGGTTTTTGCTTACAACTTGCCATTTTTCAAGTTAGCTGACATCTTGCCTGGAGCAATTACATCTGTTGAGTGGTCAGATACAACCTGTCTTGTATTGCCTGCAAGGCCATTGACTTGGTCAAATTTCTCAAAGATGCTTGGGCCTAGTGATGCCGCGAGCTGGAGCTAAATCGAGGTGAAACTCAGCTCGGCTCGAAGCCATACCAAATCCGGCAGCTCGAGGTGATGGGAACTCAGCTCGGCTCGAGCTACCTCGAGCCCATCTGATGCCCTTTCCTTTAATAGTAATCAGTGCCGCGATGCCGCCGAAGCGCCCTCCAGGTTTGCTGGGACGTTCTACCACCAGATTCCAACGTGTTCAATGATTTTATGTGTTTCTATTGTTTGGTATCCTCAATTATAACCTGCTACCAAAAGACCATGACCCAGTATCATGCACAGTGGCACTGGCAATGACTGCACTTTTGCGGTACTGCTGGCTACCAGTGTGCATTAACACGAGATGAAAGAAACCTGAGGCGGGGCTCCATGCGTTACCATTTGTGTCCTAAGGTTCAGGGACATTCTTCACAGGAATACGGGCAACCTATGGGCAAATAAAGAGGAATTTGGCTCGACGAGAATAGAGTCATTTTGATCAATTCCTTGGCCATTTCAAAGCCGGAAAAAAATTCATGGGTCATTTCAGCCCATTCTAAATCATTTTTCATACATTACTTGTTAATATAATTGTGCTACTGTGCCCCTCGACACCAATACAGGTGCGTGGGAAACCCGGTTCCCTTTATGGCAGTGATCTTCGAGCGCCTCGATTTACCTCGAGCTCCACCGAGGTTGATGGCCCATCAACTCAACCTCGCTCGGACTCAGCTCGCGGCATCACTACTTGGGCCCGATCGCAACATTGATGGCAACAATGGTGCCGAGATCCATAAACGGCAATTGGTTTGTTTTTCGAGTGTGCCCAACAGAAGCGTTCTGAATGCACGAGAAATCATCATACATGCGTAGTTTAAGACCCTGGTATTGCCACTTTGCGAAGAAATGAGGCCAATCAAAGTGTGGAGTATCATCCGAAATAGACTCTGGACTTCGTCTTGATTACTCCAATTAACCACGAGAATGAGCATATGAAGTGTAGGTCATTTAATTCGTGCTTCTAATCCTCAAACTGCCCATCCGATGGAGCATTGAATCTACAAAAATGAGTTACTTGCAGATTACTGTGTTTTTTCACCCGATATACTCTGAAGCCGGCCTGATGCGATCATTTCAGGCAATCAATGTTGAAGATGCGAGTGTTTTGGAGGATGTAAGTCAACTACACAAGATGTAAGCAACATGGGAGATGTAAGCAAATATCTTCCACCTTCTGTTGTCAGTAACTTCACTAAACAGCTTGTGAGTTGCAGTCTAAAACCCTGTAAAATATGCTGAATTTTTGCACAATATATCGCCCATAGCATAGCCTCCCAATGCAACCCTGGCGCTGCCATCGACATGTTCGACATTGAGTTCCACCACCGCGTCAATAGGGCCGAAGTCTCGGTTGTCATCAGTCCATCCGCCACCTCATGAGCCATGCCGTATACGCCAACTCGATGGACTTCCGTGCGTTCTTGACACCTTTCATGTCATCACTCTGATCGTCTATTTCAGTCTGCACGCGATTCCTATCCAACTCCACGAAGCGCCTCCTTGCATCCGAGCGCAAGGGCCAGGTCTACCTCACTGTGTGGCCGGCCCTAAGCTATTCGGTGAACCCTTCCCAAATCGAGCCAGGAGAACAATTCCTGCGGATGTACCTCCAGGAGCAGGACTTCAGCCTGAAGGACTTGGACACGGAGATCTGGGCACTGGATGAAGTGAATCACTTGGCAACGTTGTACGAGGTCAGAAACTTCTAGCGTGTCGCGATCCATTACACGCTCAATTAATGTACTTCTTACCTACGGGTTTGTACACTATATTTATAACCTGTAACAACAAGTGCGATTTCCTGTATCACTTGAGTGAATTGAGACTGGGGGGGCTCTGTCATGGGAATACTCCCCTATCACATATCGTGTCTCAATCAACTCTAGGTCGGCAGTGCACATCAATCAGGTGATCGCGCAAGTCCGCAGCTTGACTCCAAGTAACCCGAACCTGAGGGTATCTTGTAGAACACTGTAGAATTATGTAGAATATTCCTTACAGTATGTATTTAAAGGGTTACAATCCCACATGTGAATCAATCTATCTTTTACCCACAAACTATCATCTTCTGTGAAACTAACTAAGTTCACCGCCAACTACCTTTCTCGTGAAGCCACGCGCTAGCACAAAGGTCAGTACAGCGATCCTAAGAGCTCGAAGACTCGCTCTCGAACTCACGTCTAACGAAGACTCGCTCTCGTTAGTCGGTCGCTCAAGGTTGATTTGTAGTTAAACGTAAGTTACTCTTCAAGGGATCTGGACTCTACACTATATTGCCACTGGGCACTACCAACACACTCAAACGCGTGCTCTCTAGGCCTGATTCGCGCGCTCATCACCCCACGCACACCCTTTCGCTAACACCTGAGTAAACGAAGCTCAAGCTTGGTGCAGTCCGGAATAACTAGAGATCAACGTACTGGAGATTTAGGGATAGCACCTGGATACCAAGGCGTAGACGAGCATTGCAGGCGAAGGCTGACGCGGTTCATATGGTGCCGTCAATTGGGGTGCCATGCGACGTAGGCGAAAGCCAGTAGCACTGCGACAATGAGGCTAATCCCAGACACACTGAGCCCCAGGACCATTTTTCTGCGGGAAGATGAGATCTTGAACTGCGATACGAGCACTGGATTCGAGAACGTACGCGACAGTGGCATCACGAACGAAAGATTCGTCAGAAGACATGATAGCAAAGGGGAAGAGGCAATAAACCCCCGAATGGCGGGTAGAGCGAGTATCAGAAGACAGGTTCGCAAAGGTGGAACATACATGGATCCGAAGACGAGGGATTTGTTGATCCTTACTTGCAAGACTTTCTCTGCGGCATCCAAAATCCGCCCATGCAACAGATCCGGATGTGACTCGCAGTGCTACACGGTACACCTGAATCCGGTGCCCGCTTCATCCGAGGGCAATCGCAGCTGCCAGACTGGTAATCCGGTATCGAGACGGATACCTACGGAGGTACTGTGTTATGCACACATTGTGACGTTTAGGAAAAGCCGAGGACGCATCGAATGCAGAACCACAACGTGGCAGCCATGAACATTGAATGGTGAGGGATTTTAGAAATGCTGCAATATATTTCGACAAAGTCGCAAGCTATTACAAGGGTGTACGTCCTGTCTAGCGCAGTTAGATATACAGAAAAAGAGAGAGTGAGAGAGAGAGAAGAAGCACAGATTATAGCCAAGCTCGTCCCTATCATTCCACCAGTGCATCCCTCCACAATCCGTCGAGAACGCCATCAGATTCTTTTCAGCCCGTCCCTATATTGTAACAAGGAGTGGTGCCGAACGGGCGAAGTCAGCGCCGTCCACCGCACGCGGGAACGCATGGGGGCCAGGCTCATCGCGCTGCACCGGAAGTTCTCGTCATGGGCGTTTTAGATTGTGGAAGAATCAAGGAAAAAAGTGGGTCGACCAGCTTCATTTATAAGGCGGAAAGAGTGTCCCACGGTCATGTGGTCGTGCACGGACCACTTGGCACCGCCAGACGCGGGGATGTATCTCGTCCGTCTTTCCAGCTCGTTGTTCTCTGCAACTTCTTATCCGCCGACACACAGGGCCTCGGCATCCGCTTCATCCAAGAACGGGACGAGCACCTGCGCAAGCGAGATGCGACGCCCACGGTGGAAGGCGAGCTGTGGAATGCCAATGAATCGGGCGTTCTGGTGAATGATTTGATTTGTTACTCCTAGCTTGACGCCTTTTGAGCGCCTAGCTCGTTTACTGAACGGCGGGACCGGTGTCTTCTGTCTCTGGATACAACGATCTGTTCCCTCCTAGGGCGGCCGTCGGCGATGCATGTCGAGGAGTACGTTTTGCATCAATCTCCCCAGTTTTCGGAAAGCGAGCTAATCGAGCCCTTCCTCTGTGCAACGCCACTCGAAGTCGACAAGGAGTACTGGCCATGGGAGGAGTCCGAGCCATCACAAGCGGAGGTCTGCTAGGGGACGCAAGCGTCGAAGCAGCCGTCGCAGCCCTGGACGCAGCCAGCCGGCAAACCCTCCCTCATCACTTGCTCATCACGTACTTTGTGCAGCACATCCGCCTGTGTGAGATTCTGGACACGGCGCTGCGCCGACTGTACGCGTCGAACAAGTCGAAGTGGCTGATGGGGTGGGTGGGTAGGTAGGTAGGTAGGTAGGTAGAAATAAAGGAGTGGGAGCGGCGCGCCGTTGCAGATCTTGATTCGGCGATGAATGATCCTCGGGAGGTTGCCGGAGCATAGTGAGTTTTCGCATTTTCTTCTTTTTTTTTGGGGGGGGGGGAGGGGGGATTTGTATTGACGTTGGAAAACAACCTTTCGCTGACGCAATTATCGTTTGCCTCTAGTCCGCTGGGATCCCGACCGTGCGGGCGTGTTCTTCGACCAGTCGGCGGTCCTTCATACGATGTTTTACCAGCTGCAGATTACGGTGAGGATGGCTTCGATATCAATAATTCCTTGCGCGGCCTCCACTGGGGGTCGTAGAGTGCCTGGAAACCAGGGTCCTGAGTCAATACGGAACATGCCATATTACATGTTGAACTACCTTGTATTCCAGGACGAAATCTTGAAATTCAGGTAGCCAAAATTCAACTATAAAAGGACACTTTCCAGGGGTCCAGTTCAGGGCATTTCGGCTGGATTTTCAACACAAACCATACTGAACGTACTTTCGGGCCATTTCTATTCAGGTTGAAATTCTTTGATTTTCAGGCAAAAGTAGAATGAAAGCCAATATATTTCAAGGTGCTTTTATTACATGACTTAATCCTAATGCGCCCCTTGGGAAGTTAATATCCTATCAATCCTCCTCGGCGACGATGGGGATGTGCATTGCCGGAGGAGCGTGGCACATCATCTCCGAATTTAGTTGACGGCGGGATGGGAGAAAGTGCGTGCGGTCTCGGAGGTCGGCTGTCCTTCAGAGAATGAAAGGCGGCGGCGAGAATCGTGGGATGAGGAACACACCTCATAGTACCTGCTTGCTAGTGGGGTGTGGTTCCACCCGGGATACCAGTCCCGTTATGCGGCATGTAGGAAGTAACAAGCGGGTAAGTGATGGGTCAGAAAAGAGCATATGCTGACGCACCGAAGACTCCGAGCCTTCTCCTCGAAATGGCAGACTGTGTTTCTTGCAGGGGTGGTAAAATTTTATCACTTAATGGTCTTCAAGACACACCTGGGAGCCGCGGATGCGAGTGGCGTTGTTCCGGAACGCGTGAGGCAGATTGTCGGCGTTGATCGCGAGAGCGGGTCGCCGTCGGTGAGAACATACCCTGAGGGCTGTGCTAGATGACGGTCAACGAGACTGGGGCAACATAGAGCGCGACGGGTCGACAAGCCCCGCAGGATGGTGGTGGTCCGAGTGTGAGAAGTGCTGCGGTTGGAGTGGAGTTATTTATGCATGTGGAGTACTGACGTCATTGATTAGGGCAGGTCAATTGAGTCCACTTCGCCGCCCGCAAAACTTCCAGTGCCCATTTTATAACGAAGACTATGGAAGTTTGTCGGCTGTTGCCCATTTGTAATTTTTTGTTGCACTGTCTGCTCATACTTGAATACAATTTTATTTTCAGGGCAATTTCAGGGTAAAACATACTGAAAAAACTGAGCTCTTACTAGTATACCCGTCCCCGAATCGGGTACCTGAATCTGAAAGGACCTGAATCTGGTTTCAGGGTGATTTGTGTTGACTACTGAAAGTCAGGGGGTGGATACCTGGTTTCCAGGTCATTTGACGACCTCAGTGCTCTGGGTTTGGCCAGATCCACCGCCCATACATCCATAGACAACAATTCCGTTCCCATCCTTGGCGATCTGCACGCGGGCGGCGCGCGGCTCGATTCATGTCGTGGACGGTTGGGTCAAGAAAATGCACCGCATCCCGGTGTCGCCGATGGTGCATTATCAATATTCACTGTGGGTAGTTCCCCTCACTCAATGAAATCAACCACGTTTCACTGTAGTCGGCACCCTTCATCTCGAGCGTCGTGCTCCTCTTGAATCTATTTGGTGTGACACGTGCTGGGCAGGCGATTGATGTGAAGAAGGAGCAGGCGCATATAACAACCGCGATGGCGGCGCTCAAGTTCTTCGAGACGCGGTACGTAATCCTCCTTTTTTTCTATCGTATTATAATATGAAGGGTTGCTGATGGACGGTCGATCAATGTGTGTATGGCGTAGGTATCAGTGCTCCGGCCGCTCTTGGGAACTGGTGCACGCGCTTCACATGTATACGTACGAGAATCGCGTACCGAAGGAGCAGCAGAACCATACGCAATCCAACCCCCCTCCCACAAAAAGGCGCGGTGGAGGCGGTATTCACTGTCCAGGGGACATCTGCAGATGATAGCAGCAACACCTCTCCGAGCACGGGTGAATCGTCCAGTCATCTGCAACAGGAGCAGCAGCGGCTGAACCCGATGCGATTAGACCTTGCGGATAAGTCGGTGGCAACGGTCCTCGCTGGCGAAGGGACGTCTCATCGTTGCACCTCCCTGGACACGAAAGGTGGACTATCTGCCTTGTCCGCTCATCCGATGGATTCACATGCGCATGGGCAGCAGCAGCATGGTGTGGCCTTCTGGAATGAGCATTCATTCATGTCACGCAGGGCACCGCACCTGCGGTACCACAGGACGACATAACACTCGAGCAGATCCTTGCAGCCACGGCCGGGTACGACCGTGCGGACATGAACATGGTCGACATGAGCGCCCTCTGGCTCGGCAACTCACCGGGGAATTGGGACAGCGTCGGATTCCAGAACCATGCCGGCACTGGATATGCAAACGCGAATATGATGCCGGTGGACGACGAGATGATGGCGCTGTGGATGGTGGCGCCGACAAATTTCAGGTGAGCATTATTCCGCCGAGGCGCGTTGGATTTTGCCTGGTTGAGTTGAACATACGTGACATTCTAGGAATCTGAACGAGTCGGGATACGTTCATCGGAGCCCAGACGGGACACATGCGAGGATATACCAGACCCGAACCTAACGAACATTAGCAAACCCGACACATTTTGACGCGACACTTACCTTTTTTGGAAGAAACACGACACATAAATTCGAATGTGTCGCGTTTGATCAGCCATCACTCGGCCATCAATCTTGCCGTCCCATTCAAACTTTTCTTCAACAGCATTGATATACCTCTTACCCTGACTCTAACCAACTCTAACCGCTAACCCGAACCTCTAACCAACCCAAACCCTACCCAGCCGCTGCGCGGCAGGAATACAGCACCAACCCTAACCGGAACCACTAACCTTGGCGTGGGAATGTGTCGGGTTTGATCGGAAATCTCGCCCATTTTAGGAATGTGTCGGCTCTGTTTTCAGCTACAATGTTCGTTAGATTCGGTTCTGGTTGGTCCCGGACACATGCAGCCCTTCAACTCGTCGTCAGATTCTCATGCACAAGGGCGGCATTTTCGGGATCCACGGCAGCGCCACTGAGGGTTGGACTTGAGAGTGGACGTACGATACAATTATAAACGTATACTTACATTCATCTGGAAACGAGTTTTTGTGTGGTAGAACGGGCTGTGCGTGGGAGAGGTGGCGGTGTCTCGGTAGAAATCGTTAGAGCCGACACTTCTCCGTTAGAGCCGCTTAGAGAACTGACCTCTTCCATAGACATCTTTCTCTCCGTAATTCCTTGGTCTCTTCCTCGGTCGCCAGAGATGTTTCGGACTCTCTCGAACTTCCGTGAACGGACTTCAACTTTTCTCCGCGATCTTCTGAAACACAGTTCAGACTGTATCCGGGCCCTAGTCGTACCGCTTGCCGTTGGGAGTATAAAAGGCCAGCATGTTTCGCACAGATGACATTTCCCCCTTGACCACAACACTCACCTTACCCTCCCTCTCTGTCACCCACTTCCCCGATGGCCCTCTGCATTCCCCGTGCAGATGACTCGCTGCTGTGAGTGTTGCTTGAATCTCTTCTAGTACTTCTATGTCTGCCCTACGTGAAGACTCCATCCAAGACTCGATCTGGCTGCTGCAATGGTTCTCAAATTCCGCGCTGATTGGTCCTGAACGCACAACGGTAACTGAACCCGGGTATGCACATACCTTTGTCACAGCTCTGAACCCTCTTGTTTTGCAGTACGGCACAAATCTCGCCACAGTACTAGTAAGACTCCATAGTTTAAATCCTTACCGTAGTACAATGCACATTCAAAGCAATATATTTGAATTTCCTATTCATCGAATTGTGAACGAAACGGGGAGCAGGGGAATAAAAACGGAATCAAATGCTTTGGAGAACACATTTGATGGCTGCATCATGCATCACATATCCATGTGCGCGGGTCTCTACGCGGCTCTAAGCGACTCTAAGGCTCTACCGCTCTAAGGCTCTAAGGCTCTACACTGCTCTACAGGCCTCTCTGTAGAAAGGGGGGGTGACTTTGGCTCTACAGACCTACTGAGCCCTACTGAGCCCTCGGGAGACACTACCCTTTTCCCAGATGTTGTTGTTTTTCGAGCGGTTTGGCAACGGTCAAGCAACGGTTTGGTTTGATTTTTTTTTAGAAAAAAACCTCGGTCAGAACTTGCAGAAAGCTGCGCACAATTTCGTTTGAACGATGTATGTATCAGTTTCCACAAGGCACCCCGTTACTTCGTTCAAAACCTCAGATATGCCATCAGTAACGCGGTGACCGACGTGACATCGCTTTTTCCTCATGAACGTCCACAAGCGCTTTGGAGCGGAAGGCGTCCATGGTCTCGGAGGGGGGATGGTGTCGGCAGCGTCCCAGAAAAAGTATCTTCACCTCCATCATCGAGTCTAGCGGCTGAATTCCGTATCCGCAGTCTTCAAAAGGCAGAAGATCTGTGTCGAAAAGGACGTCCCAACGACGCCGTTCCATTCCTCCTGGAAGCCATCAAGGACAAGAACAACTTGGATGCATTCATACAGATGGCCTTTCTGAGTCCAACCAAAACTGAGGCCGTTGAGAACCTCGAGATGACGAAATCGATAGGTATTCGAGCCACTTGATGGATGTGTCCCTGTAATCAACTGGTTTTTTTTTTTGACCAGGTCGCGGGGTCATGGAACGACGACTTGGCCCCGATGCCTTCTCCGACGGTGGCCCGCATGTCGGCAATTTTGGAACGATTCTGGACACCAGACCCTACATGCGTGTCCTCCAAGCGCTAGTGCGCATGTATTTCGAGACTGAAAAATACACGAAATCTGTGTACGCATCGTACAATCTTCTTACATCGCATCATTAAAATCAATGCAGGGAGACAATCCTTGAGATGATGCGCCTCTGTCCTGGAGACTACATGAACCAGCGCTCCTGGCTCGGCTCACTGCTACTCCGCGTAGGTCGCTACGCAGACGCGCTGTTCTTTGAGCAAGTCTGGATTGACGTCACTGAGGGCGACGGGACACCTCCTCCCCGGGGTGGGACGGTGTTCCAGGCGCCGCATCACCAGCTGTTCTCTGCCGAGCGCGAGAAGCGGCTCTCAGACCCATTGTGGTCTCCCGCGGTTCATCTGCACAACGCGGCTCTCGCGTCCTTCCACCTCTGGGGCGCCACTCCCCAGGCCGAGCAATACCTCCGTATTGCGGCGCGGGCCAACCCGCATATCCTGGTCAAGATCCTGGGACGGCGGTCTGTGCCTGGTTTGTCCTCATCTGGATATTGTATCGTTGGATGACAATCTTTCCAGATGGACTGAACATGCACTCGCGAGGAGTCAACGGTCCCGAGGAAGCCCAGGATTACCGGTGGCTAACACAAGATCTGTGGACCGAGAATCGGGCGTGGAACTGGATTACGAGTGACATCACCGTCAACTCCGAGCTACTCAAGTTATGTGCTCAACCGCAATGCACCGCCGCGGAAACGAAGCCGACGGAGTTCAAGCAATGTGCGGCGTGTCATCAGGCGCGTCTCCGGCCCTGTTCTTTAATGCTTGATTTCTCATTTACTGCGTGCAGGTCACTTATTGTGGGCCGACGTGCCAGCGGGCGGACTGGAAGAGACATAAAACAGGTATGTGATTAACACCATCCTTCTGATATGACATTAATCGTCCTCTAGAATGCAGGCAGCATACGGAAATCAAGAAGACTATCAAGGACTTTGAGGCCGGCAAACCGAACAGGACCAACATCCCCATGTTGTCGACGGATTTCCGGACGGGAGGGGCCCCAGTCACGTACGATGGCGAGAAGTTTCTCTGAGGTGCAGTCTCGTCGTACTTCTAGCTTTCTTGTATATTATCCGCCGTTTTCGCTGGGTCAGTTGATGACATCATGTGTATCTGAAAGTTACCTGGAAATCCTCACGAACTGCTCTCTGGTGAGTTCTTTTTCTAATCGATTAAAATTCCCTTTACCCGAGAGCCACCTGGCTCGAAGAGTGCAGTTTTTCCACAGTAGTGGGATCACCAAATCACGAGTCATGGAATAATCTGCGACATATATATTGGTTACAGTGCTGATAACTGGAAACAAAGCGGCGCTGATCATTGCCGAGAATCTGGGGACCCATGGTGTCTGAACTTTCCGTGTATTTCATTATCATCGTGCGCCTCAATGAATTCTTTTATTCTTGGGAAGTTTGATATCTATAGTCTAGTTCCTATGCAACGAGATAGATGAAGTAAAGATCTGACTTGAGTTGATTGGCAGATGTGGTTGCCATCCGTCGGTATATAAGGCGCCCCGAAGCAAGGAGCTTATCACCCGCTCAATGCCCCCGGACTCGGCGAGCACTAGCATCTTTTGCACTTGATGATTCTAATTTCTGGTTAGATTCCAGACACAACGTTAGCTCGCGGACACTCTGACGAAGATTATGCTTTGGTATGTTGTCGATTTAGAAATAAAGAAATGCTATTAATCACGACAGGGATCGGTTGAATTGCAGTTACAAGATGCTGTTCAAGACATAATCTCCAACACCCACCCAAATCGTGCAGAAGACTTCAACGGCTTCGCGAAAATTCTGCGGGACAGGTACAACGAACTGGGCCACATCGACGCCCTTGATTCTGCAATAAAGTGGGACCAAGAGGCAGTGAAGATCACACCTAGAAACGATTCAAACTTCGTGCGCTATAAGATGAGCCTGGCTCTCACATATAGGGCAAGATACCAGCGACTAGCGGATATGAAAGACCTCGAAGCGGCCATGCAAAGCTGTGAGGTTGCAATGAAGTTGACACCCGCCGACCATCCAGAGGGGGCAGAACGATTGAACACACTGGGAGAATTGCATTGCGATCGATTTCGCGCAACGAAGAATACAGAGCATCTGAACACAGCGCTGCAATATCTTGAAATACTAGCATTATTCTTCGGACAGCAATATCGGAAGCACGGTGAATTGGAAGATCAGGAAAGAAGTCTGGAGAAGCATCAGGCGCGCTTGGCCCTCATACCCGCAGGTGACTCACGTTTGGCCGGACAGCATCAAAGTCTGGGTGTGGCTTTCGGAGACTTGTATGAACGAACGGGAGAATTACAGGGTCTGGAACATGCACTGAATCATTTCAGGGCTGCTATAGCACTTACGCCTCCTGGAGATCCTGAAATTGCCAAACATCTGCATGGACTGGCAGTTACTTACCGGGACCGATACCAGAGGCTCGAAGATCTGGCGGACTTGGATACCGCGCTGTCGAAAGCAAAAACTGCGGTGGACCTGACACCTGAAGGCCACAAGTCCCTTCCCGAGCGTCTCCAAAACCTAGCAGCATGCTTCCAGGACAGGTATCAAAGGCTCGGCGACTTGCAAGATCTCACAATCTGCCTGAGAACGGATATAAAAGCCTTAGATTTGACACCAGATAGTGATCCAAGGCTCGCGGAACGGTTCCATCACCTTGGGTTGACTTTTCTGGATAGGTTTCAAAGGCTCCAAGATTCTGACGATCTGCAGAATGCCTTTAAGCATTTCAGGAAGGCCATTGTTCTCACACCAACTGAAAGTCCGTCTTTTCCGAGACGGGTACATCATCTCGCAGAGACACTTATGCTTCAGTACAAGACGATAGGAAACCCTGATTATCTCGACACTGCATTAGACTATTACCAGAAAGCTATCATTCTTACACCAGAATCCCATCCAGATATAGCCGAATACCTCCAAGCCCTCGCTGCAGCGTTTGAGATCAAGTTCCGAACGACCGGTGATTCCAAAGACCTGAATGCCGCATTGTTAAACTATGCAACATCTATGGCAGCGTCGTCGATCAAGCCGGTGCTTTCATGGGAGTCGGCAATCCAGTGGGCGGTGTTGGCGAAAGAAAATGGCCGTTCTGAGTGCCTAACCGCATTCCGGAAGGCATTCGCCCTGTTGCCAGAAATTATGTGGGTTGGAAGTAACTTATCTGTTCATCAGTATGCCATGCAGAAAACGGACATCGCACAAGCAACCTCAGATGCTATCAGTGCATGCATTGATTCCTCCGACCTCAAACTTGCCGTGGAAATTCTGGAACAGGGACAAGGAACAAGATTTCAGCAGATGCTTCAGTTGAAAACCAGGACGGATTTTCTCCCAGAGGAATATAGAAATGAGTTCCGGGAAACTTCTGCCCAGCTTTACAGCGGAGGCTGTGAGGACCCTGCGAGGGTTGCCAGTGAGCGGAATGTTTTGCTAGAGAAGATCCGGAAATGTGCGGGGTTGGAGGACTTTCTCCGACCTCGAGAGTTCAAGGATATTTCGCAGGCCTGCAAACATGGGCCGGTGGTGTTACTGAATGCTCACCCCGAGCATTGTGATGCTATTATTCTCCTTCGATCCGGAACAGATCCGCTACATATTCCACTCCCGGATGTAACGCGAGAAAACCTGAAGCATCAGCGGGGCACCCTTCAAGATATACTGCGGTGTTGCAGCGTTCGGACCAGGAGCGTAGAGTCCTCGCGGCTGTTTGGGAAAAAAGAAACATTTACGTCGAAATCGACGCAGGAGCGGTTTGAGGGTATTTTGAACTGGCTTTGGATGTGTGTTGTGGGCCCGATTTTCAAGGTTCTGGAATTGGTGAGTATCCGATCTTGATATATAAATCTGAACTTAATCTTTGCTTAGCAAGGAATTGCAGAGGGTCGTATCTGGTGGTGTTCAACTGGAGCTTTCGCCGGGTTCCCGCTTCATGCAGCATCTGCCACTGACGCATTTGTTCATTCATACACGGCAACTTTAGGAGCACTGATCGAAGGGCAGGCGAAGGTCGGGTCCTCGTCTCTCGCAAAAATTGGTGCCGTAGGTGTCACCCATAGCGCAGAACATCGAGAAGGTCTCCTTCCTGGTGTTGGAAAAGAAATAAAAACCATCACCTCGATCGTAGGCCAACCAAACGTCAACAAGCTTGTCGGTGAGAAAGCCACGGTCCCCGCAGTGAAATCCATGCTGCAAGACTACTCCTGGGTTCACCTGGCTTGTCACGGCAAACAGGATCTGGTCAATCCGCCGAAAAGTCACCTTCATCTCTATGAAGGTATTCTGGAGCTCGGGACAATTCTTCAAATGCCTCTGGAAAATGCTGAGTTTGTCTATCTGGCGGCATGCCAGACGGCAATGGGCGACAGCCAGATGGTTAATGAATCATTCCATCTGGCAGGCGGGTTTATCGCTGCCGGGTTCCAAGGTGCTATCGGGACGATGTGGTCAATGACGGATTCGGACGGTCCCTTTGTGGCAGATGCAGTCTATAGTTATCTCTTTCAGGAAGGGAGAAGATCTCGGGCGAGTGATACTGCGAGAGCATTGCAGGTCGCGGTGCGGAAGATGAGGGATAGTGGGGTTCCGTGTGAGAGATGGGTTCCATTTATTCATATGGGTGTGTAGCTTCTCGGCCGTCTCTATTAAGTCTATAGTTATCTCTTTCAGGAAGGGAGAAGATCTCGGGCGAGTGATACTGCGAGAGCATTGCAGGTCGCGGTGCGGAAGATGAGGGATAGTGGTGAAAGGATAGGAATCGGTGCGTCAGTGAAACCTTTAGAATAAAGGTTCAACTAATCAAAACCAAAATCCAGGGTCTTTGTGTGTGTTCGGGGATTCGCGTGGCAGGAAACCACGAATGCGAATTTGGATAAAGGTGAGTGTGGGGTGGTATAAAATCAAGTAGGTGGTGGTGAGGGCTAAAGAATTATAGTGTGAGGTGTAGTGTGGGGTTGAATGGTCGAAGAGTTATAGGTAGCGAGTTAGAGAGAAGTGAAAGTAAAACAAAACCCAAAATCCTAATCGTAGTTCCAATAATCCGTAGTGTTCCGTAAATCGTAGTGTTCCCGTAGTTCCAATATTCCGTAGTGTTCCGTGTTCTGATAGCGAATTAAAAGCGAGTTGAGCGAGTTGAGCGAGCTGAGCGAGTAAGAGAGAGAGAGAGAGAATCACAGGTGTGGGTGCCTGGGCGTGGTGTATTTTTATCTACTACATTTCGCGACCCTTTTATACCTCTACTGTTTGGCTTATCCAAATAGACTAGTACTAATATAAATAGCAACCGAATCCTATTGTCTCCAGGATCCAGTGCACCATTCTGACGCGTTTCCTTGGTCCCTGGCTTCTCGTACTCCTCGTAGACGCGTTTCGACGCGTTTCCTTGGCAGTTCCTATGGTGGTGGTGGCTGTGGTGGCTACCAAACACCTCCTGTCGGCTAATGCTGTCCGTCGACGCGTTTAGAACGCGTCGAAACCTCTCAACCGCAGCGCGCGAGACGCGTCTGATCCCAGAAACGCGACTCCGGAACGGTCACGTGAGTTTTGCACAGCCTTTGCACAGCTTTGCACAGCCCGATTATGACTTTTGATCCCCGCCCGTCGCTGTCGTTCAGGTCTCCCGCTCCTAGGTAAGCGTCGTCCCGACAGCTTCCATTTAGGCTTATTTGGGTCCCTAGGACTCATTGTTTCCAGTAGGCCAACGCCGCTATTATTCCTGCGCCAAAATAACAGGTAAGCTTATTATTTTGGCGCTTCTGTTTACATCGCGCCCCGCCTTGGCGCTGTCCTGCGCGTTTTCAAGCGCGCGAAATTCCCCCGCTCATCATCTCCCCCTTTCATAGCTCTGGACTGTCCCCAGTCCACTCGCGTTATTTTTCTTCGTCGGATTTGAACCAAGATCACAGAGATTGATCTCCCATCAATCTCCGCCATTGCCGAAAACAAATCAATCTCCGCCGTTTAAAGCCGAGTTTCGCCCATTCTAGAATCATTTGTGGGCGCTGTTCCCACCCTTTCTCTCCTGCTTCCTACCACCATGGCGCCGCTATCCCCTGGCCTTTTCTTCGTCGTCTGGTTCGTGTTCTTCGTCCAGCTGCCCCTACGGTATGTTTTACATCCGTAGTGCGCCCAAATAAACCCCGCTAACCTTGCCATAGTGCTCCTCTAGCCTTGGCTTCCCTGTCGCTCGTTCCCATTTTTCGTCGTGTCCCTCGTACGTGTAAGTCGTGTTCATCTTTCGTTGGCCATTCTCCTCCTGACAGCCATTGTTTTGGCACAGCCTCGTTCTCGCTGCATAAAGCACCACCGCCGCCGCCACTTTGCCTCTCATCCCGTTATCCCGCGACTTTAGGCTTTTCACCAACACTTCCTTTCCTTGTACATACTCCATTCTTCGCTATGCCTTCCTCATCTTCCGAATCTTCTAACTCTGGTCGTTCTGCCTTCGACCACCCGCGCCGAGCGCCGCCGCCACCGCCCGCTCCTCGCCGGAAGGCTTCGTTCTGCCTCTGCTGCCGCCCTCGAACGATCCCCTCGTTGTTTCTCTTGACGACCAGGGCCACCGACAGCTCCCTCACGTCTCGGACTCTCCCTTGGGCGTTGAGGATGGGCGGGTTACCAAGTTGGTCGAGCACAACGCTATGGTGCGTGACTTCCTCTTATTTCCTTCTGCCTTGCTGACTTCTTTTCCTTCCTTTCCCCCAGGTCGTTCCCAAGTGCGCCAATTGCGCTGAACTCGGCGTATCCTGCTCGTTTACGGAGGCCGGCATCCCTTGCCCTCCTTGCATGGTTCTCGGTATTCCCGACTGCCACTGGGCAGACCCCTACTGGTTCGTCGAGAACCTCCGGACTTGCCGCGACGCCTACCTTTTCGGCGAACGCGACGACCTCGTGAAAGCTGTCCAGGAGGATCGTCTCTCCCCATCCCTTTTCGGTACGCCTCTCTCCTTTCTTTCTTTTCCTTCTCTCTTTTGCTAATCCCTTCCATTTTTCTAGAGCGCGAGTTTGAACGCGCCCAGAGTTGGTTTTATAGCGGCGCGCAGGGTGCCATCACCCGGTTCGTTGTGCGTCCATTCCCTCTGTCCCTTTCGTTCCCTTGCACTAACCGTCCCTTTTCTTCAGATCAACTCTCGCGCAACTCGGGACACCGCCGTCCGGGGTTATCATTCCCTCGCCGCTGCCTCGTCCGACCCTTCTACCCTCCTTCGGTTCTTGACCTTGGGCGTCGAGACACGCGTTCATCCCACCGTCCTGGGCGTCGTCGCCGACCGTCTCCAGACTTTCATCCAGGCGATGCTGTCGTAGATATCTTTACCCGCGCTTCGTTTCTTTTAATTTCGCTTTGATTATTTATTTCCTGTACTCCTCTTGTAGTATCCTTTCTCGTAGTTCACTTTCTTGTATATCTTGTTGGAATACAGTCGCTTATCGTGGTTTCGGCTCAATAATCGTGAATTTCCGTGGAATTGACCCAAATTGATGGCCCGGTCCGAGTGTTTCCCGAGGCGGTTTTGACATCAACCGTGTGAAACAGATCAAATGCCTCCGCGTTTTGGTTCCGTTTCGCCTCCACGCCCTTTTCAATCTTCCTCGTCGTTGCTGGTGCGTGTTCATTTTTCGTTGCAGTGGTTGTAACTGACAGGTTCTGCTTGGTTTCAGGTCCTTTCGACACGTTGGCGTTTCAGAATCCAACTCTGAAACGCCACCTCGACTCCTTTTGCTTTTCTCCATTGTGGATACGTGTCCTACGTGTCTTGGTTGAATTTTTCGTTTTCCCTCCCCCTTTCATACGTCTCAACTGTCCCAGTTGGCGCAAGTATAAAGGTGCGTCGTTTCTTCGTCTTTTTCTCCATCACCAACCACTTCTATTTCAGCTTCCTGTCCTTCGCTCATCCACCATCTTCTCCATCATGGTCCTCTCTATTCCCGGTTCTCTTTCCAAGGTTAACGAGGACGCCGTTTGCAAGCTCTTCAAAGTCCTTCGGGCCACCAAGTTTGATGATCCTGTTGATCAGGACGTCTTCCTCGTTGAGTCTGCCAATACTGTGGTAGGTTTTCTTTTTCAACTTGCTCGATCCTTGCTGATTTTGCCACAGCTTCGCTTTCGACCTCAAGTTGCTTCCTTCGCCTTGATCCCCGAGCTCGGCGAATGCGTGTTCACCATTCGATCGATGATGCACGCCAACAATTCCCGGCTCAGCACTCCTCCGAGCGAAGTCTTCACCTCTATTCAAGGGTTCACCAGCGAAATCATTCGCAAGCGGCAACTCCTCCGTGAACGTCAACGCGCCAACGACGAGCGCATCCGCGCCGCCGAAGGAGTCGTTGCGCGTCTGGAACGTCGCACCGCCCTCGAGTTTGCTGCTAATAACAAGGTTAGCCTCTTTTTGTTCTATCCAGAACAAAAAGGGCTAAATTTTCCCCAGCCACCGCTTTCTCCTGTGGATGAAGACTCCGTCTCCATTCCTTCGAGTAGCGACGAGTCCGGTACCGAGGAGCTTCCCACCATTTCTAAGGTGTGTTCTCCTTCGTTTCCATGCTTCTTCTCTTATGTTCAACTTTGGAGCAGATCCCTCCGAGTCCGGCTACCGTCGAACCAGCAAGTCCTGCTCCCAGTTCCCAGGGTGAGTTCCTTTCCGTTTTGCTTGATTTCTTGAGTCTTGATTGCTCATAGTGAGTTTAGCAGTGCCTTTGTCTCCGTTGAGCGATCTTGGAGCGCGCTTGTGTAGGTTGTCATTGGGCGCGTACCCGCACATCCCCGTGGGTCCCCTTTTCATCGACCTTCCAATCGACCACTAACGAGCGCTTTTCTTAGCCCGGCTCGCCATTGTCACCCAACCCATCCCTACCGGACCTCGTTCCCGATTTCACGCTGAACCACCACCGTATCCCCGTAAAAGGCGGCGGATGGAAGAAACCCAGGACCGGGAGAATGATGTCCCGTCGGCCAGTGAGTCTTCTTTGTTTATTCCTCCTTATGATGTATTAATTCGCGTTTCCCAGCGAAACATCCCTTCGGCGATTCCGGTCGTGCAGTGCAATTCCCTGCAGCTGCTCCCCCGCCCTCAAGGCCTGCCGGTTCAGTTCCCGAAGCCCAACTTCGTGGAAGACTGGCTGCGGTCCAAACCGAGATCCGTCGACTTGCCGGGGCCCAGAAAGAGATACTACGGCATCTCCAAGCCCTTCGCGAACCCGAACCGGTTTAAGCATCGCCCAATCCACAAGTAAGTTCTCTCCTTTACTTGGTTCCTCCCAGTGCTAACTTCCTTTTTCCTCAGGAAAGTCAAACACTGCTATTATTGCTCCGCGACCGACCACCTGGTTGCAATCTGCCCTGTACGCGAGGCTATTGACTAGTCCTCCGCATCTCCTTCTTTATTTATTAGTCTTCTTGTCGTCGTATACCCCCCTTATCTATCGCAGAGCGCTGGCGCTTTGTTTTTGTTGATTAATCCCCGGTTGCCATTGCCAACCTTTTGTGGGTTTTTGCATGTGCGCCAGCTCTGGTTTGACTTTTCTTGAGTCTTTTATCCCAGGTCCCTACTTATCCTAGTAGTACCTATACCGAGTCCCCAGTCTGTCCCGTAGAATTAGCGAGTGACACAATTGAATCTTTTGCGTCTCGGATTTGTTGTCTCAATAAGGAAATTTTCCGGTTCCCCTCTTGGTCCATCAATTCCGCGCCGTTTCGGAACGGAGTTATTCCTCGCTGGGCCGGAGTTGCACTGAATCAAACTGTAAGTCTCTGCCTCTATAGGCCTCCGACTCTTCCTCCAGTTCGTCAAGCGTCTCCCTCGGTACATCAAGTAGCTCCTCGATCCGGGGTCCCAAGGTGAGTTTCCGTCTCTGCTGGTATGGAATTACTCTGAACGCCCCGATTTTCTTCTGCCAGACGGCGCCATTGAATTCGCAGACAATGTAGGCCCCTCCTTTCGTTCTTCTAACCACCACTAGCGGTCCCCACCAGCGGTCGCGGTTCCTTCCGCTCAAGGATCCCTCATCGACGGTGTTCCGCACCAGTACAACATCTCCAGGTTCGAACGCATAATCCTTGATGACGTGCTTATACTTTTCAGCATAATCTTCCGCACCCTTGATTTTTATGGCGGCCATTCGGGCCCGCATTTCTTCAATATGGACGACGTGTTTGGCCAGCGCCCGAGCGCGAAGACCAATTAATTCGTCGGTTGAAACCAGTCGGTCCGGATATTCGGCAATCCAAGTTGCTTCTGCCACATCCAGCGGCAAAATTGGGTGCGCACCGCAAACGGCGAAGTACGGGGAGCATCCCATACCTCTGCGAGTGGTTACACGGTCAGCCCAGAGCACTTGGTGCAAGAAATAAAACCACTGATGTAGATTTCCACCAGTAGCTTTATAAAGCGACTGTCTTAGGTCCCAATGACCTCTTTCAACCACACCGTTGGACTGAGAATGGTAGGGAGATACCCTTATCCCAGTGATGCCATACTTATGCTTCAGCCAATCCACTGCAGCGATAAATGGTGCACCATTATCGGTGATAATCCAAGCGGGGCATCCCCAGCGGCATATCACATCCTCAAGTAAGAATAATGCGATATTTTTCGCTGTTTGCTCACGCAATCCACGCGCTTCAGGAAACCGACTCAGTGCGCATCTCGCATCCACGATGTAGCTGCACTGGTTTGATTTTTCACTCATGTGCATCACGTCCGTGTGCACCTTCTGGAAGATGCTTGGTGTGTCCGAAATAACCGGTGGTGTTTTCATGATTGCCAGCTGACGTTTTTGGCACAGATGGCAAGTTTTAATGTACCATCGGACGTCGCCTTCAAGATCGGGCCACCAAAATCTCTGTTCCAACAGCGAGGTTGTGGCGAATCCTCCGCGATGCCCGACTGCATCGTGCGCTGCTCGCATCATGTACATCCGGAACTCCTTTTGTACCACCAACCGACTTGGTGCGTTCTTTTCCTTCCGGTAGATTTTGCCGTTTGCTGATAGTGTGAATCTTGATGCGTAGCGAATGAACGCCTTGTATTTGGGTTCGTTTTCCATCCCATCTGGCCGGGTTAATGGGTCCTTTAACCAGTCTTTCATCAGGTTTAAGTTTTCATCTTGATTGCGCGCTCCCGCACTCCGGCGTTCCTCGTCGTAAGGCTCTCTAGCCTCTTCTTCATCCCTCAAACTTCTATCCGGAAGCAGTCCTGCTTCGGTTTCAGTTATCTGAACGTACGCCGGTACGATCAACCCTTCTGCCTCGTGGGTCTTCTTGACATATTCTGTCATTAGTTGCTGATCCGCTCGAGCTAGATCCAACTCTTGGTTGAAATCGAGTATGCTGGACGCCGTTTTCAATTCTTGTGAGTAGCCGCTCCGCGTGTCGATGTCTTGTTGAAATTTTTCGAGCTCCAGTGGTTGTTCAATGCCGTAGTCCCAGTCTTTATGGCTGCTTGGCGGGCCATTGGGCTCTACGTCTTCATCGTCCCGTCGAGGCCATTCCTCATCGCCAGGTTGCGCCTCCCTTCTCGATAATCCATCTGGTGGGAAGTTGACTCCCTTGGTGTGTTTGAGCTTGAACTTGAACATCAAGATCTGCTCAATCCACCGGTTGATAGTCGCGTTGGGACCCATTCCGGGGTTATTCAACATCCCCTGGATATATTTGGCGTCCATTTCGACCACTAAGCGTCGGCAACCAAGCAACCAATATTGCATGGCTTCCAGCGCGCGTTTCAACCCATATAACTCCCTCTTCGGTTGGGAAAATTCCGCCTCCCTCCTGTTCAATGTAATTGACGCGAATTTGGTGTAGTATCGCCGTTTGGGATCATTGGGATCCGTTTGGTAAATTTGTATGCCGATCGCCATCCATGACGTGTCGACAGCCAGGACAATGTCGGAGTCCCAGTCGTAGTTGAGGGGTTTCAAAGCTGGTGCGTCTTTTACCGCCAGTTTAATCTTCTCCATCGATTCTACTTGTTGTTCTCCCCATTCAAACTCCATATCCTTGCGAGTTAATTTTTGTATAGGTCGGGCAATTCCAGCATAGTCCTTGATGAACATGCGCAATACCCCTACTGTTCCCAGGAATTGGCGTACTTCTGATACATCCTTCAGTGGCGGCCACCTCAAGATGACCCCAATTCGGTCAGTATCAGGCCGTCTCCCTTCAAATGAGCACAAATGCCCAACTACAAAGAATTCACCGGCGCAGAATACCGATTTCGCTCCAGAAAAGGTACCACCGCAATATTTAACGCGTTGAATTATCCTATTCAAGTCTGTAAAATATTCCCAGATGAACCTTCGAATTCCCGGGTTCTCTTTTATTGCCTCGCAACTCCCATCTTCCAACTCGTAGCGCGATCCTGGTCCGCGGATGGGGACGTCGTCGATGTACGGCATCGTGACGTGCGGGATTTCCTCTTGCAGGATGTAGGTTACATCGTCGTGGAAAATCGGTACGCTGTTGGTCCAGCCTTGCGGCAACTTGACTAACCGCAGCGCCCCGAAAGGTGTTTGGAAAGTCGTGAAGTCCCTCGACTTCTCGGCTATGTCGCGGTGGTCGTAACCAGAGAACAGGTCGAGGCAGCCTCCGCATGCTCTCCCTGCAAAGTGGTTTGCGAGCTCCTCAGTGCCCGGCGGCACTCCCGAATGCGCGATGGTGACAGCATTTAGTGGCTCCAACGCGTGGACCAATCTAATGCTCTTCCCGTCCTTCTTTAGGACTCCGAAAAACTTGCTGCGGTAGGAGGCGTTGGACGGTTCGTATACGCCAGCATCGAGGTGTTTCTTGATGATTTTGCAGAATTCATCGAGTTGGCCGCGGGGTATGGGAATACTGCGTTCAACCCAGGTTTCGTGTTCAACCAGCGGGAATTCAACTGGTGGGAAGAAGTCCTTTCGGAAGCTTCCTCTCTCTTCGTCGTTCCACGCGAATGCTTGTTCATGGTTGCTAATTATTTCGTGTAGAACTTTCACTTCCTCGGGTTGAAGGAAATCTTCGTGTCGGTGTTGAACATCCTCCATCCTTTCGGTCGTGTATCGTCCTCGGGGTACAAATCCTGCGGGGTTTGGGTTCAATTCTGGTAATTCCGCCAGTGGGTCCCCAATAATTTCCCTCCGAATTCGATATTGATCCGGGAGTTCGGTGTAAACTGGCCGAACTTTGAGTCCAACAGGTTTGTACTTTTTGCCTGCAAATACGGATACTGATTCGTCTGTAGATTCTTCTTCTTCTGCTTGAGTGGGACACGCAAAATCGACCGCCTGTGTGCAATTGCAGAGCACATCCGTGCCTATAGCATGCCAGGTTCGTTTTGCTTCTTGGGTGTCCCGAACGCCCTTGAACTGATGAACTGGTTCTTCCAGGACGTTGGCGAAGACCTTGTGCGGGACGCCATCGATCTGCTCGACCAGTTGAGTTCGATATCCTTCGAACAGGTCAGCAGCCTCGTCATCCTCTTGCATATCCTTCGAGTCCTCTGATGCAGCCACGTAGGCCTCAATTATTTTCTCCGGAGTCATAAGTCCACCCCTTGGTTGGTAAACTTTTTCTATCTTCATTTCTTGATTTTCGTCGAACCCAACAATAAACGCCAGCTCCTCTCCTTGACCAGGCACGGCCAGATCCTCGAGGCTCAGCGAAAAACCTGCTGGCTATTCCCTTGGCGAGTATCTTGTTGTTTCGTTTTATTCTCTTCTGTTGATTCTTCATCCTTAACCCTGTCGTAGGTTGGAACGGTCCATGAGCGGCCGGTGTTGGGGTCGGTTAAGGTAAGCAGTTGGCTTCCCCATCCGTGGTCCGTACGGCTTTTCGTTAAAACGTCGAATGGTCGCCCCAACAGGACTTTATATGCCGGATCGCGGATAACGTGAACTTGAAGGTAAACCTTCAATTCACCCCATCTGAACGGTACGTTCCTTGCAAGTCCCATTGATTTTTTCGAGTTGACCGTTGGCGCTTTGCATGAAGATGTTGATATTTGGGTCCCAAACTAACCCACACACTTGCGCCTGCGCGAGTGATATGGATACGATTTGAGAGCCAGAGTCAAGGACACATTCGATGGGTCCCTGGCTGTTGATGTACGGGAATGTTACTCGCAAAGGTACGGAATCGCGTGCGACGTAAATCTGCTTGGGCTCCTCCCCCTTGCTTAATCCTTCCAGATACTGCAAGTACGGATCCTGTGCGATCATCGACCCCGCGGGCAATCCTTCCACCTTTCGGGTTGTAACGAAGACCTCCTGGACCGCAGGTAAATCACCAACTTCCACCGCGTCGCACATGAGCTGACTATCCATTTCAGCCAAGTTGACCATTTTCGGTGGTTCAACTTCCGGTGCACCCGACTGCGGTGTTGGTTCGCGTTCCTTGATAGCCTGCCTTGTTCTGGTAAGCTGTAATTTTTCTCCTTCACGGAGGTCTCTGCTCATCCCGAACAGATCCCCTAATTTGACCGTGACTTCGGTATTATTGATCCGCTCCAACAGTTCGTCGGCAAGTCCTTCCCGTTGAACTGGGGCTTTCAACTCATACCCCTTCCTAGATTCATCCAGATACCGGCGCTCGGCTTTACTTTCGGACGCTGGCAGAGTTCGGGCCGCAGCGCTTACTCGCTGCACAATGCGGTACGGCAAGTCTTGATTCTTGCCTTGATTATTTTCGGACTGATTTCCCTCCAGAGGCTTTGAGACTGTTGGTCTCGTCCGCGCCTCCATCCTTGGGGCCTCTAAAAATCCTGCTCCGGCGGGTCGGCAAAACCCACGGTGCGTGTCTTGCTCCGGGTTTGAATATATTGATCTTGCGCAGCACCACCCATTTTCATCATGTTGAAAACGGTGCGCCCCAGTTCTTCCATGTTGAGCGAAGGCGTCGGTGCCGCCTGGTTCGAAAATGGCGGGATTTGAGTTTGTAGTTGCAACGCCGGCGTGGCTTGGTTGAAAGGCGGTGGAGTCCGAGTTTGGACTTGGTTCAGTTTGACCCGCAAGGTACGTACTTCATCCCTAAGCGTGTCGAACTCATCCTCGGAGGCTCCTCCATAGAACGATTCGTTGTAGTGCTGGCCGACGGAGCTCTTGCGCTGCCAGTATTCCTCGACGCGAGTTGCCGCAGGGCCTCTGCCTCGGGGAATAAATCCTCCATCTGCAAGCCGTTGTTGTCCATCCTCAACAACAATCCAACCCTTGTGAATATGCGCTGCTTTCACAGTGCAATCTTTCGCGAAGTGGTCCTGACCATCACAATAGTAGCATCCGCTACGTTGCATAGGTGCGTTATACCCTCTATTATATTGTCTATCCTGACTATATGTATTGGGTGGACCACCCCTAATCCCTGCATCGCGCTGCTCGTTATCTTCTCGAACAGGGCTATTATTTTTCGAATTTTGGAAGGCCTTCAATAATTCTTCGTGGGCTGCCTTGGACTGCTTTTGGGCCACGACCAGCGCGTCCCTCAAGCCTGACAATTCTCCTCCGAGCTCGTCAATCCGGGCATCCCGTCGTTCGATCTTGATGGTGGGAAAATGGTCCGAGCGCTTGTACTCCGGCTCATCTTCTTCTCCCCATGTAGTTTCGGCGCTTCCCTTGTTTGCTAACCGTTCTGCCATTTTGATTAGCTCATCCAGGAGGATCGGGTCCTCCTTGCGATGATCTACGGCGTTGGGTACAGCCGGTGCAGGTGTGTTGCCTCCGAGTTGAAGGAGGTCTTCCTTGATCAAGTTCCTAGTGTTGATCGCCATCCTCAACGTCTCAGCGAATCCTCGCTCAAGCGCGTCAAGATAGCGTCGACACGCTTCTTTATTCAAGATGATAGCGGGAGGTTGGCTAAGTTTAGTAACTAACGCCCGATAGCGCATTCCAAAGCGCTTCAAGCGTCCCTCTTCGCTACGTTTGATCATCCTATTCTCCGAGCAGAGTTTTACTAACTCTTCGAGGGTCCCATCCAGGTGCTCTTTCACTTCTGGGTAGGCTTTCAAGACCGCCTTCTTGAAATCCACGTACGACGTTCCCGCCGTGTATTCTTGCAACGCCCGCCAAATCTCGCGCTTCTTGGCCAGGAGGTAGCTGGTGAGTAATCGTTTCATTTCCTGTTCGTCGGTGATGGACGCCAGGTTGATGATGTCGTTGACCTGCTCGAAAAAATCTTGAAGGTCTTCCTTGTCTTCGGTAGCGAATTTGGGAACGTTGGATTCCCAAGGACGCGGAACTTTGAAGCTCGCGACACCGGTACCAGCCGGTGCTTGAGGTAAGTTCGCCATATTGTTGGTGTTCGTGGAGTTGTCAGGTGTTGTTGGTGTAATGGGTCTGAGGGTGAATTCCAGATCCAATGAATCTTCTTCGTCGAATGTGGGTTCAACGTCAAAGAGTGACTCGTTGCCGAATGGTAACTTGTCGATGGAGTGTTCGTGGGTGTCGATAGCCTGGGCGTCGCCTGCGATGCCAAGGTTGTCTAGAGCCGTTGTTCTGAGTGATGCGTACGCGGTGATGCGTGCGCGGGTTTGTTGTCGAATTTGTTCTCGTCCTCGTTCGGTGGGTGCTTGAGCCGAATTTCTGCCAGCAGAAATTTTGGTTTAAGCTTTAGCTGACCAGCTACGGGAGATTGTGACCAGCACAATCAAGGTTTATTCCAAATGAACCCCCTCGCGGTGGGCTCCAGATGAAAGGATAGGAATCGGTGCGTCAGTGAAACCTTTAGAATAAAGGTTCAACTAATCAAAACCAAAATCCAGGGTCTTTGTGTGTGTTCGGGGATTCGCGTGGCAGGAAACCACGAATGCGAATTTGGATAAAGGTGAGTGTGGGGTGGTATAAAATCAAGTAGGTGGTGGTGAGGGCTAAAGAATTATAGTGTGAGGTGTAGTGTGGGGTTGAATGGTCGAAGAGTTATAGGTAGCGAGTTAGAGAGAAGTGAAAGTAAAACAAAACCCAAAATCCTAATCGTAGTTCCAATAATCCGTAGTGTTCCGTAAATCGTAGTGTTCCCGTAGTTCCAATATTCCGTAGTGTTCCGTGTTCTGATAGCGAATTAAAAGCGAGTTGAGCGAGTTGAGCGAGCTGAGCGAGTAAGAGAGAGAGAGAGAGAATCACAGGTGTGGGTGCCTGGGCGTGGTGTATTTTTATCTACTACATTTCGCGACCCTTTTATACCTCTACTGTTTGGCTTATCCAAATAGACTAGTACTAATATAAATAGCAACCGAATCCTATTGTCTCCAGGATCCAGTGCACCATTCTGACGCGTTTCCTTGGTCCCTGGCTTCTCGTACTCCTCGTAGACGCGTTTCGACGCGTTTCCTTGGCAGTTCCTATGGTGGTGGTGGCTGTGGTGGCTACCAAACACCTCCTGTCGGCTAATGCTGTCCGTCGACGCGTTTAGAACGCGTCGAAACCTCTCAACCGCAGCGCGCGAGACGCGTCTGATCCCAGAAACGCGACTCCGGAACGGTCACGTGAGTTTTGCACAGCCGTTGCACAGCTTTGCACAGCCCGATTATGACTTTTGATCCCCGCCCGTCGCTGTCGTTCAGGTCTCCCGCTCCTAGGTAAGCGTCGTCCCGACAGCTTCCATTTAGGCTTATTTGGGTCCCTAGGACTCATTGTTTCCAGTAGGCCAACGCCGCTATTATTCCTGCGCCAAAATAACAGGTAAGCTTATTATTTTGGCGCTTCTGTTTACATCGCGCCCCGCCTTGGCGCTGCCCTGCGCGTTTTCAAGCGCGCGAAATTCCCCCGCTCATCAGTGGGGTTCCGTGTGAGAGATGGGTTCCATTTATTCATATGGGTGTGTAGCTTCTCGGCCGTCTCCATTACCTGCGTTAGAGTTATACGCACTTGTTGAACATCACTCCATCGCTTCACTGCCAAAAGCGAAGGTTAAAAACCCGTAGAACCAGTTGTTCGCGTTGCACTTCAGCTCTGATCAATTTCACGCGCCGCGTACTTCTTTCTGCAGTGACTCTTGAGTCGGCCCTGTTTGGCCTTGTACAAGGTCACAAGGAAAATGTTAAAAGTCTGAAGTCTTACCCCAAATTCGACCACTTTCGAGAGAGCTTGGACGTCGCTTAGTATGAACCTGGACGATCACCACCCAGAAGAAAAAAAAATGAGTGGGCAGAACGTTTTATTGAACATTCGGGACAGCCTCAAAATTATTCCGGATTTCTCCGACGATTTTTGGGAGAGTTACTGGCCATGGAGTGTCTTCGTTTAGAGCACAAAGGTTGATACTTACTCCGGCGACTGCCTTCCCCTCCACGGATCTCTTAAGAATTTACGGAGTGACACTGTGATATGTGGGAAGTATATCTATTAAGACCAAAAAACTCCATGGCCCAAAAGCTGGCCCACTCTTTATATGTGCGATACAATATATGTACGGTAGAAGGTCCAATCAAAGATACTTCTCAGTCATGTTCAATCAATGGTTGGTGGGTGTTCAATACATATTAATTAATTGTGTGGTATCCAGTCTTGTCGTACGTATCTACTTTTGCGAATGATTACAGTGATGCCCTCCCTAGTGTAGACCCTAGATCGTCTGTATACAACCTACTCCAATAACGGAACACATTCACAGTCGTTCTCGAATTTGTCCTTGTGGGCGTATCGGATTTCGCACATGTGGTGGACCTCTTGAGGGACGTCGAGAAACATGTACACCTCCGCTAATCGCACAGGCGCGTCGCCTATAGCACTTATCAGCATCTCCTCAAGATGGAGGCAACAGAAAACGTACCCCATCGATGCCAATAAAACCGTTTCGGGTCGCTGGCGAGCTCGCTGAGGAACTCGGTCATCTCCGGCGTGCGGAACCGCGGCACTTTAACGAGGTCGAAGTTCGTCTCGTACGACGGGAAGTTCTCGCCCTCGCCGAAATTGCTCCCCCACAGGCGATTCGGCGGCCACTCCCAGCTGTTGCGCTGCAACTGCCGCTCGACCTCCGGGTGCCTCTGCGCGTAGTTGCTCACAAACGGCCACATCCCTTCCGTCACCCACCCCATGTCGGGGCTCTCGCGGCGGAACGCATAAGATTTGTTGTGGACGTGCATATACTGGAAGGGATCGAAACATGCCGGCTCCAAGACATACGAGTCATCGTCCAACCGAAGGTAGTACGTGAAATCTCGGATACGGGGGTGGTCGAAGATTTTGTAGGAGTAGAATGCGCACATGTGGTGGTAAGCTTCCCGTGCACCGATTAATTAGTACCTGATGCCGAATTAAATGGAGCGAAACGAACGTACCTGGCCACTCCTGCTCCCAGACCGGCTCACGGTCGTCCAAATCGGCGGGGATGCCCTCGGGCAGTGGGTGGTACGTCGGGTGGAACTCGATGCGCTTCACCAACATATCAGTCGTCTCTGCATCCATCCCATTATCCCCGGCGGAGTCGCGCAGGCGCCGCAGGAAGTCGGCCTGACTCTCCCGTGTGTCGTATGCGCCTGCGTGGAGGAGCAGCACGGGCCACTGATGCCGCCATGGGATGTTCATCTGCATCAGCGCAAGCGACTGGAAGATTTGGTCCGGCAGCCGAGGGCCAGGCATGATGGACAGGAGGTACACCACCGCAGCGCTGTAAGGCGGGGCCACGCCCGTGTCGACGAAGTGGGATCCTGACACACCCTGCTCAGACAGCGAACGGTAGCCCATCGAGCGCGCTAGGATGACCATCATGGTCGCCGCAACAAGAATCACCATCCCAGTGTATCGCTTTGAGAGTAACATGAATGGGGGGCAGGAGGACACGCAACGTGGCGGACGCAGGTCGAGTCCTCATCTGCCTAATCAACGCCGGACTTACTTGAGGTTTATTTATACACCGTTCGATGGCTGATGTTCCAATGTTTTGGGACTGATGAGCCTCGTGCCGAGTTGCCAGTTTTGATATCGGCCACCTCAACGCGCTATCCATGTCCCCCCTGCGCTGCAGCGCCGCTATTTAGTTCCCCTGCAATATATTTGGCCCAGGGAATGTCTTGCAGAGTACGTTCCTCTATGTTCCTTCCCGCAGGATTTCCGGCGAACATTCGGCACCAAATCAAACAGGCTTCCGTGGCTGTCACCGGTCAGTGATCATCGATCATGACGGACCCTGACCGACCTGAATTCTGACATGAGTATCCCAGCCAAACTTCTCTAGGGGTGCTGAGTTTCGCTGAGGAGTAATTTTTTTTCTGCTGTGGCACGCAATTTACCAGCATTTATTTGGTCGTCTGTCCGAACATTAGGGTTATTCACAGTTTCCTTTTCTCTGCCCTTTTTCCTTCCCTTTTTTGCTCCCTTTTTTGTTCCCTTTTCCCTGCTGAACCAGAACAAGAATATACAATATATTTACATTGATTGGAGCACAATTTGACAGCAGGACTATACTGGGTACCTCCCACCCTTGTAGGTCAGTTATTGGGCAATTGGACACCACAAATACCAGCAAGAATGAAAAAAAGGACAACAAAAAGGAAGCAAAAAAGGGAAACCCGGAGGGGGGTTTCACAGTTCTCCCTTTTTCTTTTCCTTTTTCGTTTCACCAATCTCCCATTTCAATGAGTTTTGCACCTAGGGTCGCCGTTTCTTCCCTTTTCTACCCTTTTTACATCCCTAAGTTGAAAAGGGAAAAAAAATCCAGAAAAAAACCGAAGGAAAACAAAAAGTAGGAAAAAAGGGAAAGAAAAAGGGAAGAAAAAAGGAGAACTGTGAACGACCCTATTGGCGTCTTTTCAGGTATTGGTTTAATCTCCTCCATTTGTAAACCTGCCGTTTCGGAAGTTCAATTGTTCAAGGGCACCAGAGGCCACCCGAATGTATCGATGGACGAAAGCGGACGAAGCACTGAGAACTGAGTGGCTGAATTTATTGCACTCGAGATAGCCGGATTAAGTAAGGGGCGCCGTTGAATATTCGTCTTTTTTTTTCTTTTTTGGAAAAAAGGAAGCCTCAATCACAACCACTTCTCTTTGAAGTGCACCGTTTTAACAAAGTTTGATAGCTCTCCTTCAACAAGGACTTTTAGGTTTAAGCTCTCAAAGCAAGTTACAATGCCAAAGTTCAACCAAAGTTGAACCAGAGTCGAATATTCTGAACATGGCCGTGTCGGCGTAAAACATTGGAAAGGAAACATTGGGCAGGTTATGCAGAAATCACTCTGAACAAGACCGATTTCGAGGCAATATGTTGAGTGGTAGTAGATTGTGATCGGTGTTTGGGTGAGTCAGATTTTGGGCCGGTGGCAGTGTTGCGTTCGCTTCCGAAAATAACTTAAACATCCGCTTTGTCGCTCGTCCCTCCCAGCATCCTCCCCTCAATTAAAAAATGCCGACAGCGTACATATATCTCCAATTTATCGGGAAATTGACTGATGCCAGTTCAGAGTGCCGAAAACATCGTGGGCCGAGGAGGTGGACGAAGCAGGTACGATGATCCTTCCAGCCCTCATGACCAGTTTCTTATTTTCCCCTCAACAGACTCGCAACCAAAGAACAAAGAATACATCGATGAAAACGGTATTCGCATCTCGATAGAATATACTGTGAACGCGGACGGAAAGCAGGTCAAGGCAAGTGGCGGTTGTACGCACTGGCGAGATTCACTCACCCAAACCAGATTACTCGACGCACCAAACCGACACTGGTAAACCACAGCGTCGCTGACCGCCTCAAGTGGACCAAATTTGGGCAGGAGAATGGGAAGGCCCGGGGCCCGGACCGAGCTACGACGACCATGGGCGACGACATTTCTCTGAGAATTAGTGCGGGGAACAAGGTACCATTAGTTTTCATGCTGTACTGCGGATATATTTGATGTCCTATCTCAGACGAACAAGGGTAGTGAGCGTTCAGAAGACAGTGCAAAGACCAAGCTTGCCCAGGCTGGGGCTGGAAAGGTCGTCTGCCGGCTGTGCAAGGGAGAGCATTTCACGGCCAAATGCCCGCACAAAGAGACGTTCGCGATTTTGGAATTGGGTGAGTGCACATCAATCCTCCGTCTATTATTCTTCAAATTCCGCTGTCCCAGATGGCGGAAATGCTGCGATAGTTGGGGACTCCGCCAAGGCTCTGGATGGCGCATCCGTTGGAAAATATGTACCCCCTGGCAAGGTTCGACGGGGTCCCGGCACAACGGATACCGCAGGTTTTCCGCGAGACGAGCTGCCGACCCTCCGCGTCACCAACCTTTCGGAAGACACGCAAGAGGACGATCTGCGCCACCTTTTCGGCAGCTTCGGGCGCGTGGTACGGGTCTTTCTGGGGCGGGATCGGGAGACCAGCGCGTCCAAGGGCTTCGCGTTCGTCAGTTTCGAGGAGCGGGCGGTCGCTCAGAAAGCGATGGAGAAGCTGCATGGAAAGGGATACGACAATCTGATTCTGAGCGTGCAGTGGAGTCGTATGTTTTGTTCTATACAGCGATCCGGGATTTGCGCTTACCGGCTTTCCAGAACCGCGGGCGGAGAACAGCTGATGGATGCATATTGCTTTCGGTTTTATACCCGTTGGTGAACCGTATGCACATTTTCCTTTCTTGCATATTTATATATAGGAACCTCGTTCGCGGTAGCCGCTCGCGATGTAAACGCCTAGGTCTCCAATGATTGAGTGGTGATGCATATCATTAGACTCCCGACCCGACTTCAGAGATACCAGACTTGAACACATGCCTTTACTGCGCTTTGGCAATGGCTGTCAGCTGGAACATGAGACTTTGAAATATGACTTTGTTTTCCTTGATTGTTATACCGACAAGGTACACCGAGTCACCCATTATGCTGAAGCGAACAAAAATTGACGGTTGAAACTTCAACTTGAAAGATTGTTCGGCCTTCGTAGAACGCTGAAAAATCGGTAAGAGTTTTCGTTCAGGGCACCTGAAAGAATCGTTCGACAGGATGCACCGCCGTAGTGCTTATAAACTCCACTTAAAAGTTGAACAAGGGTGGCCTCATTGGGTTCAGTTGTAGTTGGATTATATTTGAGCGAATTTGTGGGATTGTGAGAAAATCCCTGCGCTTCACAGCAGGTTTATGTCGTTCGCAGTTGACCAGATAGGCACGCGTCGTTCTCAACTACTTCAATTACATGAATAGCTGATCAACTTCGCGGGATTTGCAATGCCCTCTTTCATTAATATTGCTGTTGAAAGATCAATGGGAAGAGCTGTTGAAGTGTTGAAGCTTTAAACCCCGGATCACGAGCCACCAGGCCGCTGAGAACATTTTCGTCGTTTTCTCCAAGAAATTTGGCCATCCAAGGCCTGTTTTACTCTATCGCGAACCGAAAAATTACACAGTCAGTGAAAGAGCTGAATTCGGCTGAGAGTCAAGGAAAAACAAGAAAAAGAAGAAGAAAGAAATGGGTAGCGAGTAAGCAGTTTTCTCTCTCCGCCAATGATGCTGCCAAAAAGTACAGAGAGGTACTTAAAACTGCGGCGACACGGGCCGACTGCGCCGAATATCGGATGACATACAATACATCCATCCCGACAGTTTAAAATCCGGACCCAAGCATCCTGTAAGAATGGCTGAAAATCGCCATTCACCGCTCTGCAAAGCAACTGTATGAGGAATAGTAGTGGAGGGTAATTTAGTTCAGAGTCAGGCGAGATGGGTACGTGATATTCATCGTGGGATTCTTTGCGCGCCGCTCGGTGACGTGTGACATATCTGATAACTTTGCTGATAACTCTCATCTCAAACGCCCATCATGTACTACCGAGTACCTTCTGAACAACCAAATGTGAAGAAACGGCGAGTGCTGCGTGCCTGCGACGTCTGTCGTAGAAGAAAGAGTCGGTACTTCTCTAGCAGAGACAGCACACTGATTTCAATTCAATTTATAGCCCGATGTAAGCTATGTACCTCAGATTTTCGTCGAGCGTTCTCGAACTACTGTACTCTTAGGTGACAGCATGAACATGGCGGACGGTTGCTGTTCTCACTGCGTCACCCTCAACATTGCATGCACACACACTGAACCGTCCCGTAAACGGGGCCCCCCCAAGAAGACGTCCGTGAGGTTTACAGAACTTTTGTCCGGCATTGAATCGCTCTACGGACAGTTTCGCATTGCCAGAACTACCGGCCCAAGTCTCTGCTATGGCAGACGAACTACGCCAAGTAACTGTTCCGCCCATTTCCAGGCCCTGTTTGAAAACTAGCCCACAGGTGCATCCGTCTGCAGACGCCTCTTCAGTCCATGGTCCATCACGTAGCATGTCTACACCACCTAGTGATGCGTCAACTCCAGATCCGCTGCCTTCCAATGGAGACGATGCGGAGATCAATTCGCTGGCGGAGCGTTTGAAACTGCTTGCACCGGATTTTGGGAAAAATAGGTTCTTTGGCGAGTCAAGCATCTACCTGCTCGTGAGAAATGCGATCTCGGCAAAAGAGGAGTTCACAGGACGCCCTGCTGTTCCGGAATGGAAGCGCCCCGAGTACTGGGTTACTCGCCCGGTGGGTTTCATTCAATTTTTATTTTGAGACTTACACAAATTTTCTCATCTATCTGCAGTGGGAGCTGTTGAGGGAGGAAACGCCGCACTATATCTTTCCGGACGAAGACTTGATTGCTACACTCGTAGAATTGTACTTTTCCAACGTGCATCCGACTCTTCCCCTTTTGCATCGCCCCACCTTTGAGCGGGCGGTGAAAGACGACCTGCATCTGCGGGACCACCAGTTCGGGGCGCTTCTGCTTGCGCTTCTCGCTTTGGCATCTCGGGTGTGCAGTTGCCCACCATTGAAGTTTAGCCCGTTCTAACAACGTCCATTACAGTACTCCGATGACCCTCGCGTATTCGTCACCGAAGCAAATTCTACTCTTTCCGCCGGCTGGATCTTTTTCGCTCAGCTCCCAGTCATCGGCAAATCGTGGCGTGATATACCGTCACTGTACGAATTTCAGCTATACTGCGTACGGCATTCCAATTCCTGATAACCGTCCTCTTCTGACTGAGGCATGATTTCAGCTCGCTAGCCTGTATGTGCATGGGAGTTCTTCGCCTCAGGGCTCATGGCTATATCTTGCAAGTCCCCTCATTATTATACGGGAAACAGACTTCTCATACGCCGTAGGGACTCGGCATCCGTTTTATCCAGGACAGGGGTGAACATCGGCGAAAGCGTGAAGGGGCACGGCCCACCATAGAGGGCGAACTGTGGAACCGGGCGTTCTGGTTCGATACCGCATCGTCGCACCGCATTCTTCATCTCAATGCAGCGTCCATCTAGGTGTCTACTCACTTTAGATATAACAATATGCGCTTTTATCGGACGCCCTTCGGCTACCCACGTCGAAGAGTATGCCGTTCTTCCTTCCTTTCCGTCGAGAAACGGGCTGATCTGCACGACAGCTACGATGTTGACCTCCCCCTCATGGTGGATGACGAATTCATGGAAAATCCTGATCCCGATCAGGCCTTCAAGCAACCGCCCGGGAAGCCCTCCCTCGTCACATACTTTGTGCACCACATCCGCCTCTGCGAGTTGTTGGACTCAACGATCCGCCGGTTATACGCGTCGGCCAAAACAAGGAAGCTCATGGGTTGGGATGGCGGCGAGTGGGAGCAACACACGGTTTCTAACCTCGATTCGGCGATGAACGAGTTCCTGGACTCCCTCCCAGATCACCGTAAGCAACTTCTCGCCGCTTTCTGACTTCCCCTCGTGATGTAATTTTATTTTCTATTGTAGTTCGCTGGGATCCCGATCGCACCGGTGTTTTCTTAGACCAGTCTGCCATGCTTCACACTATGTACTACCAGCTGCAGATAATGGTCTAATTATTCAACTGTTCTAATGCTTCTCGCTTATTCTCCGCAGATCCATAGGCCGTACATCCACACCACCGCGCTGCCGTTTCCATCTCTGGCGATATGCACGCGCGCCGCTCGCTCCGCCATCAATATCGTTGATGTTTGGCTGAAGCACTTCCGCCGTGTGCCCCTGGCGCCGATGCTAGTGCGTACCATTATACCTTTCTGTATAATAACTAATACAGCCGATCGATTCTTTCCATAGTCGGCGCCGTTCATTTTCAGCGCCATACTCCTCCTCAACGTCTTCGGTGCCAAACGAGCAGGTTTGCGGATTGACTTGAACAAAGAGCTGGCGTATGTTGCCACAGCGATAGAGGCGCTCAAGTTCTGGGAAACGAGGTGGCTTTCTTTCATGCTGTGTCATATACGGTCAGGTGGCTAATACGGGGTGTATGATGCTAGATATCAAACAGCCGGTCGGGCTCGGGAATTGATGAACGCTCTGATGTTGCAAGACGACAATCCGAGGCTCGTGCCGAAAGGGTCGAAGGCGTCGAAAAGGTTCGATCCATTGGCCAAACCATATCGCGTCGAAGCGATGTCCGCCAGTGGACCTGCAGTTCAGGGCACCTCTAACAGCGAGTTCAGCTCGCAACAAGCGTCTACGCTCCCAGCAAATGAGCAGGAGTCATTTGCCGGGGACATCTGGAATGAGTCGAACATGTCGATTGAGGAGATGCTTGCGGCGACGTCCCAATACGATCGCGCCGGCGCGGACAGTTTAGCAACGGACTGGGGCGGTACGGGTGAAGTCGGCGGTACTGTTATGCCGGCTGAAGGTGGCGATGGCACTGAATCCGCAAGGGGAAACATGAATCTGATGCCGATGGATGAAGAGGTGATGTCGATGTGGATGGCGGCACCAACCAATTTCAGGCGAGTGATCCATGCCTTTTGGGAACGTGTTGGGGATAACCACGTCGTGTGTGTATGTAGGAATCTGGATGAGTGGGACTCGTACATCGGGACTGAGTACATACAGGGATCCCACTGGTCGACAGGCTTTGAAGCACAAGGAACGGGTTTTGAGGGTCCACAGGCCTGAGAGTTTGTGCGATGTATCAAATGAACGTTATGAATATATATATATAAACCCCACTCTGCTATATATAGATCATCGTCTTTCTAACAATTGGGAGTGCCAATGTTCAATGTTCCGCGTCCGCTGTAGGGAAAGTTTCAAAATTCGCCATCTACTTGAGTCGTGGGAACCATGGTAAACCCAGTTCAAATCAATTCGGACCATATCTTCGACTGCCGGTGGGACCCCGGAGTTTATACAAGGTCAAAACATGGTCGTCAACTGTGTGATTGAACCAACTGTCAGGATTCTCAGCGACAGACCGAGGTCGTGACATTATTTATCAACGACATTGGTAAGACACTTTAGGTAAGGCAGATACCGGTCTTTAAATCATGAACAAATTGCACAGCGAATTCACCCAAAGAATGCCTCACAAAGGAACCTGTCATTGCGGGCAGACCACTATTGAGCTTGCGTCGACGTACATCGATCAGATAAGTTATGTTCGTGGGCAGTCACTCTTGATTTACCGCCTATTATTATCTATACACCACTAACCCTTCTTAACTGTTTCATTATTCTGAAGGTCGTATGTCACTGCGGTGACTGCAGGCAAAGCAGCGGGAGTGCATTTCCTACGAGTCGTCGCAAAGACCGAGGATGTCAAGATTACATGCAGGGCCAGTGAAGGAATTCAAATCAAAAGCGGCGTCAGGCAATATCGACATGGGTACATACGCGACTTGCCAGTAACTCACGTTTTCTGTGGATTGTGCGGCAGCCCCATTACACATCTCAGCCCCGCATTCGGTGGTTCCCAGACCGTTATGACGGGGAACTTTGTTGACTTTGCAGATATTCCTGTTACGGGTGAAGGTATATATTTTCCGGTCTCTACCATCAACTAGTCACTGATATAAGCAATTTATTTCTTGCCTTTGTCCTCGCCATCTTGCACGGATCTCAAAATGTCGCTGTAGTTTTCGTCAAGGATCGGTGGGAAAGCTTAACATCAATTACAGGGGCGGCGCAGGTTTCGGGATGCCTCCTTCGAGGCAGAGATGAGGATGATGAGTTGGTCGCTGGACCTAGTCCCCGAACTCGCTTCCGAACCTTCATGAGTTTTTCACCACTTCGCCAGAAATATCATATTCCCAGAACTATTTCAAAGCTAAAGAAACACGTCCTATCAATCCCAGAGCTTAAAACTTGATAACAGCCTTCCCGAACGCCTTTCCGGACTGCAGATACTCGAAAGCAGTCTTAGAGTCGTCGAACGCGAACACCTTGTCAATAGCAGGGGCGAGCTTCACATCCTTCGCCTCCGAAAAACTGTTCAAAGCTTGAAAATCGAGCTTTGAGCCAACGGCGATACCCCTGCGCCGATTGTGTTAGCGTTGATTCCAGACCCAAATATGAGCAAAAAAGAAAACCTCACTGGATTTTTCCAGACTTGCCCATCAAGCCCTTCAAAGCCATTGCCGGCGGATTTTCTCCGAAGCCAGCCAGGAAGCTTACCAGTGAAATAACGCCTTTGTAAGTAACGGCATAGACGTCCTGTGCAAGCGCCGAGGGCCCGATGTTGTCAATGAGATGAAGTCCACACCCTTGTCACCGCTCAGACGCTTTGCCTCCGCGGCCCAGTTTGGGTGCGTCTTATAGTTGATGGTGCTGATCTTCCCCCTCGGACGCAAGTTTGCGAACGTCGGCGAGCTTCGCATCCGACGAGAACGTGATAATCGGATGAATGCCCGCCGCGAGACAGATGAGGGCGACCCAAACTCTTTAGCGGCGGCATCGCCGACTGCCACTATCTCCGCACCGCAGTCCGAGTAAGGGATGCCGCGGTCTTTGATAGGAAAGTGGTAGCGTCCGTCGAGCATGCCAACGTCGCGGAATATCAGCGAGACGGCGTGGATGCGAATTAAAACTTCTTCCGATCCGAAGCTGGGGACTGGCTGGGTAACTTTTTCGATTGTGTGCGGAAGAGGGCCGGGCGAAAGACCTGGTGACTCTTTGGGATATTTGATGCTGCCATAGTGTAATAATTTCGCGTGGACTGAAGGACTCTTTATAAATGAGGCCAAAACCTTGCAAGTCGACAATTCTCAACATATCACGGTCACCTCGGGATAAGTATGCTTGTGTTCAGCTCATATATGATGAGCAATGCTTACACGAGGGTGGGTGGCCTGATGTTGCCCGGCCATAAAAAAGTCTTTGAGCGGAGTATTTGTGGAAGAAAAGGCCGGTATCAGAATCGAATTGTTGGGCTTGAACGGTGCTTGATTTTGTACATGTTAGCCTAGAGTTGTTACACATGTCGCACTCCACGTCGCGGGTTTGAAATTGAATAGTAAGCCATCGTTGCCCAATTACAGTATTGGATGTCGGACGATCTGCCTCCAAATAAAAAATACGCGCAGAGGATTGATTCGAATACGTGCCACTGCCTGAGACCAGCTCCATACATGTAATCATTGTGCACTGGTCGAGAAACGGACGGTCCTCAGGGAGGATTCACCGTGTGGGGGAATTTTTGAGGCATCTTCGTGGTGGAAAGAAACAAGAAGCATTCGGCATTCATCGGCGCAAACCTGGAAATCAGAACTCCGACGGCGTCCCATCCAATTATGCCACGTCAGCTTCTCTCTCTTGCCCCAATGCCTCTCTTCCCAGCGAAGCCTACTTGGCTGCAAGGGTCTATAAAGCAGTCTTCGATAAATCTCTGCAGCCTCTCAAAGGCAATTAAAATCTCCTTGAGAACGTTCTCCCCATTGTAGAATCTGCAGGCCTCTTTCGGGCCTCTTCCTCACTGGTTCCTGTCCTCGAGTTCATTCGGCTTCGCTTTTGATTCTTTTATCTATTACATGTTGTGCTAATCCCTGCCTCCTTGACTGCTCTTGATATCGATGTCCGGCTTTGTGCTCCTTCGCGACGGCGCAGTGCGACGATATCTACCACTGTATCCCAGCTCAGGCTGTGGGGAGCTCGATGTTTATTGCTTGGGTTTTTGTTTCATTCTGGTTCGATGTGTATCAACTAATCACCACTTGCAGTGTATGCCCCTTCTGCGTCCTCGCCTGTGGTGAGGCTCTGTGAGGCTCCTGCGTTGTTTTGTTCCCCGTGGTGCTAATGCCCATGTGGTAGGGATGCCGATGAGCCAAGACCCATTGAGGGTCAGCACAAGGATAACTTGGTCAGGTCGACGCTGATACACAGTCGTCCCCAGGTGAACGGTGCTCTGCAAGCGCTGTCATGATCTCGAGCGTGTCCAAGACAAGAGGCCGCAATGCGTTGTCATAAAGTGAGATCCCGTGAGTGCCATACATGTGTGGGCGGTTTCACGTGTGACAATACTCATGACTTTCGCCCAGAGATTCGTCTGGTTCCATTATCAAGGGAATCGCAATCCAGTAAGTACTTGCGCTACAACTACGCTTCAGCATTAGGTAAATACAACGACCTGTTGTCCTTTTCTCGAACCATTCTCAATCCCAATTCGACCATCAAGCATTGCATGTTCTCGTCCTTATTCGCCAAGCCGTTTCTAGGTCAGGTCGGATGCATTTATGATCCCATCTTCTTCGATCCCCTGTCGATCCTCCCAAGGGAAGGACGCATTGAGGTCCGCAAAGGTCCGCAACCATGTGCGAAACATAGTTCGCTCTTGGCCCAGGCGGAACCCATCGCACGTGCCGTGGTTCGTGGTCTGCGCTTTCTGAAACCTTGGAGGGCGGGGTATAAATACGGACAATTGACGCTGAAAACACATTGGATTTCCCCACAGGTCCAAGTCACCCCCCGCAATGAAGTCTTTCGCTGTTCTTTCTCTGGCCATGGTGTCGACGGTCGCTGCGCAGCGTACCTTCACGGTTCGTCGCATACATGTCGAGGTGTGGATGACATGCTCATTGTTCCACAACTAGGTGTACAACGCGTGCCCTTTCACTATCTGGTAGGTCTGCGTAGCTCTGTCCACGCCTTCACATCTTTAATTCTTTCCTTCCAGGCCAGCGGTATGAACCAGGCGTCACATATCGACATCATCGTACTCACAAACATTTTTTCCAGCTCTTCACCTCGAACGGTGGACGCCCCAGCCACCCTACTGGGTAAAGACTGCCCGCTGACGTCTTGTACTCGCATTGCTGACACTTGCCTGCAGATGGGTGGCCCCTTCGTTCACTAAGGAGACCTTCACTGTCCCCAACGACTGGGTGCGGCCAGATCCCTTGTTTTTGATATACCCTTTGACGCTATAATGAACAGAACGGTCGCATTTGGGTACGTCAAGTGCCCTTCTATCAAGTGTTGGCGATTAACCCATGTTCGATTTCTTCAGGGTCGCCGCAACTGCGACTTCTCCAGGAACCCCGGACCCAACTCTTGCCTCGACGGTGGCTGCAACGGTTTGTTTACATCTTGTCACCTTACTGCAAAATAAGTACTGACCGTTCTTAGGTGGTCTGGTAAGTCAACCAATATTTGAGAATACTATACGAGCTCATTGGAATCAAGCTTTGCGATGTGAACACTGGCACTGTGAGTAAAAATTTGCGGTTAGTCTGGGATGATGGCTAACAACTCGTATACAGGGTGTTCCCCCGGCCACTCTCGGCGAGTGGAACTTGAAGGGCGACGGAAAGTATGTTTTGATCCAACGTGTTCATCATTGCGCTGACCGGTATTAGCTCCGACTTCTACGATGTCAGCCTTGTTGATGGGTACAACCTGCCCATGCGCATCGACAACAACGTTGGCTGCCCCATTCCTTCCTGCCCGGTTGACCTCGGACCCAACTGTGCGTCTACAGTTTTGCCCATCTCTAATAATCGAGACTCACATATCACCGTTTTCCAGGCCCCGCGGACCAGAAGGGCCCCTTCGACGCTTCGGGCTTCCCCGTTGGCTGCAAGAGCGCCTGCCTCGTCGATGCACTCGCCGGACACCCGGGTTCGCATGCCTCTCCTCTCATCTTCCTCCTCATTGCTCATGACCTGCATTTCTATCCTCCAAAAGACAACTCCCCCAATTGCTGCAGCGGGATCCACGACACGCCCGCGACCTGCCCTCCCTCCGGCGTCCGCAACTATGCCTACTTCAGTACGCATTTTGGACCTTCATATTTAGCGCGGTGAACTAATTTGCTGAACAGAGAACAACTGCCCGAACGCATACGCGTACGCGTACGACGAGTCCAGCGGCAATGCGCTGTTCACCTGCGCCATTGCCAAGAGGGCCGCCTACACGATCACTTTCTGCCCGTGAGGATATTGTGAATCGGACTCGGGCACCCCAAAGAAACACGTTCAAGGTGTAGCATGTATATACGATGAATTTGTTGATTTTGAATGGAGTTATCATCGGTATTGGTGTAATGTGTGGATGTGCGCGATAAGAGTGTGTCGTGAACTGATTGTGCACCAATTTTGCACTATACACGGTGTTTAAGAGTGTGTCGTGAACTGACTAACCTGGCTCATTTCCATATCATTTCAGTCGCTGTGCGCGCCCTGTGTAAAGGTCGAAGTCGTCGACCCATACTTCCTCATCAGCCGCGCACAAACGAATTTGATCTTACCAAATGTTTCAAAGCGTGGTGCTCCTGCTTTCCATACACGGGGGATGGATCCGCAGAAAAGGTATGTATTGGAAGCATCTTTGTTTTATAAATGCCTTGACTACGATTTTTTCTCAGGTCGTACTCAATGGATCATACAAAGTTGGAGATTTTGGAAGAGCTCGTTGGTGGAAGCCTGACACCTGTAAAGAGGCGTCGGCAAACGCCGAAAAACGCATAAATCCGGAGGAAGTCGGAGCGATCTGCCGGCTGCCGATCGCCTAAGTTATCCTTGATTGTAACCACACCATGCGGGAAAAAAACTTCATCCACTCCCACACGCAGTTGAGTCAACGCTGGACCTTGCCGTCATCTGTAGCTTATCTGGCTTCTGGACTATCATTTCTTGAGGACACTGAAAGAAAACCTCTGCTCAGTGTTGGCTCAGTGGCCTTAGAATATTTCGAGCGCTCCGACTCGGAGGATCACGGTCCTGGAATGGATGAAACATAATGGCTCCTCTGGACTATTTGTGGGTCTCGTCGGGCGGCGGCGGAGAATCACCACGACACTAACTCTGACCGGAATGAGGCAGGTTCTACTCCTCGGAAACGTCGTGCGTTATTTTCGCTATCCTGGGTCAGTCTGCAGCCTTCAATAACCTCTGAAACCCCGCCAGATCATGAACGAGAGTTTGCCCATATTCCTGGACAGCGCCGTGCGTGCTTTTTCCCGCCTTGGTAGTTCTGGTTTCATAATTACGTTCTGCGGCTTGCTAGATTCGCGGTGGGCTTGCTGCGGTCGTGCTCTCAAGGATGACAATCAGTCTACCAGCCTGGTAATATCCATCGGAACAGCGACCTACACCTTTATTTGCGGCTATCAAGTCGCCAATAAAGTGCGATGCCGAGCAACACAGAATCTTTGGAAGAAAAGAAGTTCGAGCATTCTCTTTTGAATCTCGTGTCAACTGACTGGTTCTGCGCCTACTAATACGTCTTCTACAACGTCCGCGCCGCAGAAACTGCGTCCACCACGATGTTTACCTGGAGGAAGTCTATCAGGTGAGCATGAAGCGGTAGATATGGTATCTCGATGATTCTCCTTCCGCTGCTATCTCCTAATGCCCTTTTGTATATATAGTAAGCTCTTCATGGTGTTTCCTATGTCGTTTGAGCTCCCACCAAACGATGGATCCGATTGAAGTCCCAGTCCTGACGCACCACAAGTACGACATCAGCACAGACAAACTCGATCCTGTGCTCAGTGATACAGACGCCGACAAGAAGAATTCTGTGGAGCACGTCGCAGTGCAAGCTCTACGGAACCTCGACGATTTCCCGGACGGAGGTGGTAGAGCGTGGGCCGTTGTATTGGGGGTGCGAAACTGATCTCCTGCGCAGTAGAATGATGAAAACTGATGTATGCGGACAGGTCTTCTGCACTTTTTTCTCGACGTGCGTGATCGTCAACTCTGAACTTAGTTCACCTCATATTTTTCGCAAAAGAACGGGATACCTATTCTCCTGGGGTGTACGTTGATTCTACACAGGACCACATCGGCCCACATTGACATCCCCGAAGGTTTTCCAGGCGTACTATCAACAAACCTTATTAGCTCAATCGTCCCCGTCTCAGATGTAAGCCCGTTCTTGTGATTTTTGAAGGTGCTCACCGCCGACAGTGCATGGATTGGCTCCGTCCAGGCAGTTATCTTTCAGTCTGACGTTTTATATTGCTCATTACAGGACAACACCAGCGTTCCCTTCTATTTTTGCCGGGCGTGTTTGTAGGGCGGCTGTTCGACGTGGGATTCTTTCGGATTCCCTTTGCGTTTGGCAGCATCATCATCGTCGTCGCGACATTTCTTATTCCACTCTGCACCCAGCTTTGGCACTTCCTTCTCTGCCAAGGGTTTATGATGGGGGTAATTTCACGCTGCCTCGTTGGACGCTGAAGCGTTGATTCCCTTGTTCTAGATTGGCGGCGGCTTAACTTTTGGACCGGCGGTGACCGTTGTAACGCACTGGTGGAAGAAGAGGCGTGGCTTGGCGGTTGGAATCGCCGTGTGTGGCGGAAGTCTGGGCGGTACATTATTCCCCATCATCATCCGGCAACTGCTCGATAAATTAGAGTGTGTTTCTTTCACCCAGAAGTGCAGATTTCTCACCTCCGGGTCATAGCTTCGTCTGGACAATGCGAACCCTCGGTTTCATCCTAATATTGACTTTCGGCGTGGCGAATATTGTGCGCCTTTCACGCCATCTCTTGCGCCGTGGAGGACATTGATACACTTATAGTGTGTTGCTCGCCGACTTCCACCAGTCAAAGCCGCCGGCGGGATGTTTGGCCTCCGTGTCTTTCGCAATCCCGCCTTTGCAGCGTATTCCCTGTCATGTCTCATTACGCCCCTGGGAGCGTTCACTGGTGAGTGTCGAGCCTGCATGCATGTAGTTCTCCGGACTGAAGGCTATCAGTCGGGACATACATAAGCACCAGCGCTATTGCATCTGGGCTTTCGCGCAACTTTGCCTTGGATCTTATAGCAATCCAGAATGGCGTGGGGATGCTGGGAAGCATTATGTTCGGCTTCATGGCTGATCGCTTCGGTATGTCTTTGGTTCTTTTTTGGATAATTCACTGCTCAGAGATGAGCGTACCAGGTCCCCTCAATGTTCTCGTTCAAATCATTCTCTGCCTCGGTGCGGTTACCATCGCGTGGCCATTTTGCAGCACCACCGCATCGATTAGTGTCATCGCCGTTCTCTACGGGTAGGATTTGCGGTCCATGTTTATTAATTCGATTGCTTACCGACGCCAGGATACTCTTAGGAGCATTCGCGGCATTGGGGACTGTTGCAGTCGCGGCCATGGGTGGTACCGAGGATCTCGGCCGTCGACTTGGTACCATCAATACCATATTTGGCCTGGGAGGCTTGATAGGTCCTCCACTGGGCGGCCTTCTCACAAGTACGAGTCTCGGATATAAGGCGGTGGGATATTTTGCAGGTGAGATCATCGATGCTCGTGTTTACACATTGGGCACTGATTACTGCGATATTCAATCAGGCGGCATGATATGCCTCGGAGCATTTCTGTTTGCGTTGGCCCGATTTTTTGCAGTTCCCAAGCTGTGGAGCAAGTTCTAAGGCTCAGAAGTACGGTGTTGAGGTGTTTGTTTCCTGTACTGTATACAAAACATCGAATTATGTTTACAATTTATAACATGCATCGTTGAGAGGTTCGACTTTGGCAACCGAGACTAAACATATCTGGTCATAAATGCAACGCTTGCAGAATTACATGGAACAGCAGGTATCCAGGAAGGATGGCAAGCAGAATGAGTGCAAACTTGATGGGTACGCTGTTTTGGAGACGATTTTGTTGGAGTGAACGTGCGGGCGGAGTCCTTCTTACCCTTCTATCCGCCAAAGAAACTCACAAATCCTTCCACAGGGTCAGACATTGCCGACGGCTAAACCGTATGCCAACAGGGTTATTCGGTAAAACTCAAGTTCGCCACTTATCCTCACTCACAAAATTATGGATACTTCTCCTTTCCTCAAATGCGGCGCGTCCAGCGGTTTCATGCTCTTTCGGCACTTGCCTGCCCTCAAAGAGCGGCTTCGAGTCATACGTTAAGAGATATATAATTGAGATACCTATCCCACATGTCGCAAAAATCCCTCATGAGTTATAAGCGAAGATACTTAGTGCCCCACTCTTCCTTACATAAGTGGAACATAGCTGATGTGTAGGTTGTCGAATACATGATCCAGAAGACCAATTCAGACCACGGCGTGCTCATCTCGACAATGATCACAATAATGCTGTGAATAGAGTCCATCGTCGTAATTATTTATGCGTTTGCTGAAAATCATTTCCTTGAGTACATATCTGATTGTTTTTGGACACATCGACCTTTAAGTTCATAGACAGCAGTACTACATACTGCTCAATATGCTAAGTTTTGTGGACTCATTACGCATAAAGGCAGTTGGAGGCGGATTTCCAAGTTCGCATTCAGACGCGCCTGTAGTTGTTTACAACACACGTGGCCGTGGGCCCACTCCGTGACTTGACACATCCTTGACACATCCGCATCATCGATTGCGCCACCAACCGCTTTGCTTCTTGTTTTCTCCCGCTACATCGCGGTTTTTTGGTGCAGCCTGGGCTGAAGTCTGTTCTATTCTCTGCAGGGTATATCCGACACTCAACGATTCATTTGCTGCTACATGGCCTACATGAAGACGTGCTGGTATGCCTTTTTGATCTTCTGGAGGTCCCTCAAATCCTCGTTCTTCGGCAGGTGAGGGATTTCTTGCCCAATTGTAGTCCAACTTTACTGACTGGCCATTAGACATGCAGACGGATGCAAAAAATCTCAGAGCTTCGCATCGTGTGGACTAATGCGTGCAATCACCAACTTTTACGACTCCACTATCCTTTTCCGGATGTAGCCCTCGAAGACCTTTCTATTCCAGAGCTTGAAAGGAACACGCGATATTCGTACCGACTGGCACTGGGATGGCTGTCCGAAAATCCCCTGCGCTGCCACGTATCTTCCGAGTTCGACGCGACGAATGATACCCCAGTCTCAGACCTTCGCTTTGTGCATGGACACGGCGGAACCTGGTTGCTCGCTGTTTCAAAAGGGATATGGTCGGTTCTTGCCCTATGGGAGCTCGGTGATCTTCCTCGGAAACGTTGCGAATGGTCCCGGCGGGATTGTCTCCTCCAAAGTTTCGTCCTGAATGGTGACCCGCAGTCCGCTGCGACTCTGGCAGTGTCTCTGATGCAGGAGGGGTTTGCCATTTCTTATAATTGGCCCACTAAGCTACTAATGTAACGCAGGCACCCGCATGTGGAGATTATATCGCTGGGACGAGACACGGGATTTCGCTCAATATCGACCATCGATTCAGGTCTTGATCCCGTTTATTTTCATGGCGATATCCTTGTTCTCTGTGATCCCATCGACGTTTCTGTCATTATGAATTGGAAGACGGGCGCGTCAGCCGTCCTTCAACGCTCCCAAGATGCGTCCCATTCAGCCGTCTCCATCGTACGTTGTTTTCGCACTCTTCCTTCCGATATCTCAGGACAACCAGAACGACCGCTGCATCCAGGTCATTTTCGCCCCATCTTGCTTACTCGTCGTCCGTGCACGATCCCTCACTCTATTCTCGAATCCGCCGCTCACGCCTGGCTCGCCTGCAATCCATGCGCCAATCGCGGTGCACTCCTTCGGCTGGGTTGACGGTGTCGCAGTCACCACTATCATCAACCCTTCCACTTCTATGGATTCACCCCCAAACCCGCCCCTCTCCATCCTCCTTCGTCCCGAACCCGACGACCCGTGGGCCGCGGACGACGACCACGCGCTCGACCTATATGTCCTGCACCCCGAGCCTGCGTTTCCCCTCTCGAAACCGCATCCGTATGTTTTTCCACCGACACACACTGCACGAGTTCCGAGCACGCGGGGCTCGTTGCAGTGCAGTGACCTGCGGCTCGCCTCACATGGAACCGCAGTGTGGATCGCACCGCAGGACCGCAGCGCGGCGGGCCTTCTGCATGACGCGGATGACGCGGATGCACGCGTCTCTGTCGCACGGCAGCACGAGCGTCTGGTTTGTGCGGCCTTTCCGGGCCCGTTGTTTCCCGGCAGGGTGCCATCGGCGGGAGATCACGACGCGGTGATGCCAGTAACGGTACCAGGGCGCCCTCTCTGTGGGATTAAACAACTGGAAGGCGTTGGATTACGACGAGGCGCGCAGGTTGGTCGCCGTCGGGTCGACACGCGGAAAGATTACGGTGCTCTCTTTGGCAGCGCCGTTCTGAATGCTAGTCACCGTGATGCAGGTAGGTAGCCAGGTCTGTCCGCTAGTTTCCGCTCCATCTCACGTTGGTCGCCAATTTGCCCATCAAACGCCAACGGCATGCGCCCGTTACATGTGCATTGACGCTGCTGAGACGCCGATCAATACTGATGATAATTTGGCAGTCGGGCCGAATGGACTCTCAACCTCCGACACATACATTACGTTGGGGTGTGTTGACCTAGATTTCCTTCTTCAATAATGAATCAGGACTAAGTTAGGTGCGGATATGCTCTTGAACGGGTCTGCCGTGAATCACAACACCTGGTTGGTTGAGTTTCCCATAGGAAGAGAATTGATATACTCCCATCCAGCGTGCTGCGTCGCCGCACTTACCTTCCCCCTTCGAATCCGAGTTTGTCAGTATGTTTGAACCTTGGACTCCGATCTCGGCTGATTGGCACCTCCAGATCCAGTTGCTGACCTGGCTTTCCTCAATTGGTCATTTCCCTCTTTTGTTTACTGTAAGTATGGTCTGGTGCCCCTTTACAACAACACGATGTGAGCCATCTACCCGATCTGGTGGCGGACCCACGCAGAATGGTAACCACACCCCATGGCCACCACATCCATTGCTCGGCGTGCGCTTCACTGATAACACGTAACGGGATTTTAGCACCGTCTAAATGATAAGATAAGTTGTGTTGTGTATGCAGTATAATTGGAGCACGGGATTCCGCTCCGCTGCGGGTATTTCGTCCACGAGTTAGTGGAGGAAGGACATGGGCGCTCCGCACGACACGGAATATGTAAGTTGCCTTCGCGAAGGTCGCCCGAATTCCCAGTGGCGCTCTGTGGATATCCGGGCTTGGGGGGACAGGCAAGGGGATGCAGTGACAAGATTCCGCTACGCGAGAACTTCAGATAACGACAGAAAAATGACGATACAGGTGGTTGAAATTCGACTTGACTTACCTGAAGATGTCGGCGCAACGAGAACCAGAGCTTCTGCAGTGATGAACAGTGGGCGTAAGCCTGAAAGGGACGCTTTCCAAGCGTTGCCGCTCAACAGTTTTGTTTTAGCCATGCTATCTCGAGTGGACCACAAAGACATCAAAAAATCAGCAGCTTTCATATGCCTGTCGGAGTCAACCACAACAGCAATAGTTATACGCGTGTTTGCTGCATCGTGGGTTCCGGTAATTCTGTTAACAGCATTCCTCCGAAAGCAAGAAGAGAATGATTCAGTTATCAATGAGCGGTAAACAGACTCGGATAAGTAATTTGTGCAGGAAAAAGTGGCATTTTTGTGATCTTGTGAAATTCGGACAAAATTTTGGTTAAAGACAGCTTCCATGAGCTAAGTTCGGATATTTTTCCTCCCGCCGGTGGGAGGACGTCCGGACAAATGTAGAAACGCTCCGAATCTGGAAACGACCTTCAACTAGAAAAACGGGGGTCCTACGTAACCTCGGAACAGCAGATCTTTCCAAGATCTTTTCCCAAGCTCGGTGTTGGAATGCACTGTGTCCGATGCACCGTGTCTGATGAGTCCGGGGCCAGTTTAAGAGATTGGCAAGCGGAGATGAGGGTGGGAGGGTAGACTAGAATAGGCATAAATTTGCCGAGAATTATTGCGTCCTGCACACCGGAGATATAATCATCGCGACGTATGCCCCCTGGTACCTATAACACGGACACGGGGAGATTTAATCAGCGTGCCCCGCATCATGAAAATCATATATAAAGGCTCCCGTTTCTGACGTGAATGTGAGTGGCAGTATCAATAGCGGGTAATCAGTGATACAATTCGGGGTAAGTAAACCAGAACGAATGAACGAACGGATATTGCTTTTCCCACTGTCAAGGGAAAAACGGGAAAACTGCAGGATTCATTTTCGCCGTGATAATCTGAGATGGGAGATGAGACGCCGGGGAGGCGGCTCAGAGCATATGGGGTTCAATCAGCCACGTGTATTGAAGACATAGCCTACGGGTGGCTTTTGCTACGTAAGGAGGCCCAGGCCCAGAAAAACAGAAACACTGTTTCTGGCTTGTAATTTGCTTGCAATATAAGATGTGCAGGAATGTTCGCTTTTCCGTGCTCCCACCACTCAGGGCCATGGTCGGCACCTACGTCCTCCTCCAGTACGGCGCGGACGCGTTTAATGCTCGTTTCCACGACCTCGAGGGCCGTCCTGCTTTCACCGTGTGCGTTCTCTCTTTCAGCTCTGTGCTTTCATTTATTTATTACGGAGGCTGACGGCGTTATAGATCACCAGTAGGCGCACCCTTGTTTGGCGCCCATAGACATTTCCCTGACTTGTTAATTTATTGCAGGTCTCACATAATCCAAACCTCCTCGTCAGGCTCTTGCGCGAGGCCGCATGGTCACAGAATCACCCGGGCACCATGGGCCCAGACGCCGCATACTTTTATTTTGGGCCATCTGCCCCCTCACCGTCAAGCGTATACGGTCCGGGGACGCTCACTCCGTCGCCAGGGTACATTATGTACGGAAACAACCGTAACTCGATCCCAATGAGCTACATGCGACGACAGAATCGCGAGGGGAGTCCGTGAGTACTACTGTACATTTTATGTTTCCTCTTTTCTCCCGCTTTCGTTTTTCATTCAGGTTGTTTGAACATCGCCTTTATTTTCCCCCTCGTCCACCTCAATTAGCTCCGACCCGCCGCTGATAGTACCGGTTATAGATCACGCTATTTCACCGCCCAGAGCGGCCGCGACTACAAGTGGAAAATGACGCCGCAACGGATGGAGGTGGGTGCCTTTCGCCGCATCATTTTATTTCTGCTCTACCTTCTCTTTTCCTGCTATCTCCACTCAATTTCCTTGCCTGCTTCACGCTTTCAACTGCAGTTTGATTTTTGCTTGCCGATTTTCCGATCTGATACCTGCATTTTCTTTCGGTTCTCGTCTCAATAACCCCCCGGGTCGTGGTGGGCTTCGACTGCGTCGCATTCCCATCTTGGAAGCGCGTAATGCATGTTGATGGGGCCCTGATCGTCCTACGTCCGATTGGGTCTTACGTCGTCCGCTTCCCGGGATCGCGGGGCGTCTCCTTCCTTTGAAATATGGAGGGGGCTCGCTGGATTCCGCCTGAGCACTTGACCTGCCGGAAATAGTTTTGGACGCCGTGCCTCGGACTCCGGGCTTCGCAGGGATTCCAGCGGCTCATGACTCATGGAGAGAATAGGATTCAGAGACTCGAGACCTATGGCATGTCTCGATTATGCATCTTGCTGCAGCGTGTCTAGAATCTCGATCCTCCGTGTTTAATGTCTTCCTCTGATTGGTGTTCTTTGTTATTTTATTTCTTCCTCCCGTACTTCATTGTCGGTCGTTTAGAGCTCATCTTCGCCCGCCCTCCACTAGTTTCGTCCTTCTGGCTTCTCATTTATTTTACCTTCCGCATCCCGACTCCCTGACTTCCTCCTCTTTTAGCTAACAAACGGCCGCTCGACGCTCGCCGTCTGGGAAGACACGTCGCCCTTCTCCTCCGCATACGCTTCATCATGTAGCAACGATGTCATCCCAAGTCCAGGCGGCGAGAAGTACGCGGCGCGGCTGACGATCCGCCACGCGGGGCTCGCCCTCGTGACGGAGATCATGGCGACGTTAACGATGAACCGGATGGGGGAGGCGTTGGGGTGGTAGGTGGGCACATGTATCGATACGCCTGAGTCGAACTCGAGGAGCGGATATGAGGCAAGTGCGCAGAGCTGGGGCCAGAAAAAGGAAACACAGACCACATGGATCTCAATCCTCATGACATACTTACTAAGTACCCTCCTAGCATTCTGTATCACCACCTTACATTTATCGTGCGTCCCACAGTGGTGCACGCATGCTGTACTATCAGTTGTATTCCTCTCTGTATTCGTACCACTCCGCTCGAGTTTAGTGTGTCAATTATTTGTTTTGGCATTTTTTCCTCGCCAACAGCTACAAGTTTCTCTTGGCTTCTGTTTTTGGGTGGCGACGGCCTTTGTAACCATTAAAAAGCTGTCAAGTTGACAGCGGCTATGGTTCGCAGCCAGTACTTGGTCAAGAAACTGTCAAGCACAGTTGGATCAGCTGAACTTTTTTTTGATATCGTAGACACTGCGCCACAGCTGGCCGAGGCCGGGGCTTTGGGCCCGCTGTAATTCTTGCAGTGATAATTTAAGCCCATTAATCTCGGGCTTACTCCCCGCTTGGTTTCTCCCAGGCTCGACGAGATTGAACATTCGAAAACGAATTGAACCGCCGTTGCAGCGATAGCCTGTCTTGTTTATATGTAATCAGGTTCGACTTGGGCTTGGAGTGCTGTGCAACAGTCGCGCTGAGGGGAGTTTCTTTTGGACAGGAATTTTTAGTTGGATAGATGCAGATGAGTGTCATCTCCGGCGAGGAAGTGCCGATGCAGGAATGACGTCCCAGCTTAGAATTCTACGCCCGTGCTTTCAGTTAGGACATGAAATGCAGTGCAAGAGTTCATGTGGCTGATTTACATACGTCTCATCTCCTCGAAGTTGTTGAATGATTCTTTCAGCGGAACGTGCTGTTGAACTCTGTCCCGGATGACGTCTATAACTCAATACTGATGGTTCCATTTTTGGAGTTGTTCAACCGCGCTCTTTCGCCGCTTGAACTTCGCCGATACCCTTGTACATCAGGTTCCGGTTCCCCGGCAAGGTTCGAAACTAGACAATTCAATTTTGTAGTTCTCCAGACTTCCATCGAGCAAGGAGGATTGGTATACGATTTCTTCCCTCCTTCAGCGGCCTTCTTTCTATTTTCGTTTCTCGGCGTTGATTGGCTGACATGGGCAGAATATCACGTCAACGCCAATCGCAACGGCTCCACAACGGACCTGCCTGGACCTGCCCATCCTTCCATCTCTGCTCACAACAGTGCGACCCAACAGCATACTTAGGCCCACAATTCAGTTGCCTGATTGTCCCTGGTTTAACCCTGTCCAAAGGCTCCACTGCTCCACAGTTATGCGTCGTTCTGCGACTTCCTCCGCGCTGCAATGCTCATTGACCTTTTAAATACTCATTTTTAATCGCGGGAACATCGCCGATAGGAACCTATAAAAGACCTCCTCGTCACTGAGAAATCCTCACTCGAACACATACCTCGTCGTTCAAGCTCTCTAAGAAACAAATATGTTCTCCAAGCTCTCCATCGTTGTCGCCTCTGTGCTCATTGTGAGCTTTCGAATAAGTACTACTGTACATTTGATGCTAATTTATTCCTCAGACCCTTGCTGCCGCCATCCCGACCACCACTCCCCCGGTGACGCCGCCGACTTCGCCCCAATGCTGCAGCAGCGTTGAGTCCCCCACCAGCAGCGCTGTCTCGGCCGTCGCCGCGCTTCTCGGCCTCGACCTCACTGGCCTTGATGTCCCCATCGGGTTGAGCTGCTCCCCCATCACCGTAATCGGGAACAACTGGTATGTTGTTTCAAAGTGATATCCAGAACCTCAGTTGAACGAAATTTCAGCGGAGGAACCACTGTCACTTGCGATGCTCCCGAGGAGGCGTGGGGTACGTTCATCTGCTTCCATTCGATCCTTCTGGCCAACTAATGCCTTCTTTTAGGTGGCCTCATCGCTATCAACTGCATCCCCATCACCGCTTGAGGGCAGCAGCAGAGATGTTCGGGTTTCAGGATTCTGGCGCCGATTTTCATGTAACTTCTGTTGATGTTTTTGTACTTTCTACGTCCCGGACCGACTTCGTGTTCAATGTCGCGAATATCATCCTTTTTCTGTTCTGTGTTATGCGTTGATCTTGCCAAAAGACTCCGAAAGTCACCTCGATAAAACCATCCGATTTCGGTCCTGGCAGGGCGTGATGGACTGAATCCCATATATTGCATCGGCCCTCAAATAATTATATGAAGGCTTAACCATACATACTTTATCATACCAGTTCAACTTTCGGTTTTGTTCATGCTTTGTTCCAATTTTTGTTCAATCAAGAGTCCGAAATTCATCAAAGAATTCGATGGCGCCTGAGATTTACGAATCTTTCGAAGCATAGAAGCGCAACTCAACTCGGAGTTTAGGATAAGTGTAAAACTTTATAAACCGGTCATCGGCGCTTAAGCTTACAGTATGCGCCGCTCAGTGTGCGTGACCGTGGTGCTAAGTTCGTGGCTTGGGCGCCAAAGGGCGCCAATCAGCTTTGCCTCTTGCTTTCTGCCACTGCAATGCTGGCTTCAATGCCAACCGGCCCTATGCAAACCAACTCTCTTCTGAGTTATCTTCGCATTGGTTATCTCCTTCCCACACAGGCTAACGGCTTCAAACCGACCTTACCTTACCGTCAAAAGACTCAAGAGCTTCCGCTTCTCGAAACAGTGATACGAGATCTAGACAAAATCGGGGAATCCGCGGGTTGAACCAGGCCATGCTGGCCCCAGTTTTCCAACTAAGTGTCGACGTATGCAGCTGGTCGAATGTCATGCTGAACCTTGCTGGACCGGCGACGACTCATGACACTCGGTGTGGCAGGACGCGTAACCCTGAAATTTACTCATTACGGCCACTGATGTTGGCTGGCATTTTATTAGATCCAGTCCAATACTAATCTTTTGCATGAAGGCCAAGATATACGTATGAAGCAGGCATCTACCGCACATCCCAGCACTCAAGATTGCCACATAGTATGTTAGCATTGATGTTGTGGCGAATATTTCATGTAGGGAAGCCCTGCAGAATATTCCGTTACTTACATTGAATTTTTGTTCTGTCACTGAGGGACCTCGGTTTTCGTCGGACGACCAGCAGTGGCATTCATTCCCGAGGAACAAACATGTCCGATGACGTTCGCGCCACTATTCCTTCTGGACAGCTTTGTCCCGCGTACGTGTTGAACTCTTGACCGCCCCACTCCCATTTGATTCATCTCGAGGCCGAACGGCCAATCGTGGAGAGGCGAGCTATTTCGGGGCTTCCAGATCAGATTCAGAGGCGGCTTCAAGTAGTTCCGCCTTCATTAAATGCATATGGCATGCTGTGGGATGGTTGGGCCATTTTCAGACTTGCCAAGAAGCGCTCTTTCCCCGCCCGGATGCAAACTCAAGCGTAGGTATGATCCCCGTTTACTGAAGTAAACATGATGAATGACATCGGAAGATGAGAGAGGATAGAGCTCTGCGTATGTATATTTTTTGCCACACTTTTCGACTCCGAAATTCGAATCAAGCAGTCCTTGATTTGTATCTGAACTTGACCTGCGAGTTGCGGAAGATTGATCATATTGAACAGACAAGTTGCTCCACAAAGGCTTTACACAACGTGCGAGTTAATTTTCCGCTGCCTTGCTGAAAACCCGTGTTTCCTGGTGGTTCGTGGCGTACTATCATGCTGAAGCGTATATATCACGTCAAACTCTGATTTTCTCTACGGATGCTTTCACCTACCTGTCTTCTCTTGCCCACACGAGTCGGATCTGTAACCTTTCCGGCTCGTCATTGATTCAGTTTCTGTTCTCCAGCCCCGATGTCGAAGTTCTCTCTTATCGAAAAGCTCCACCGCTTCATTTCAACCTTTTCCTCTCATTCTATGCTTTCAAACATACTCAGGCGGCGTCATGCTAATGTTATTTAGACCCTTGCTGGCACCATCACCACTCCTCCGGTCGGCTGCCTCCATCGCCGTGCTTCTTGGTCTCGACCTCACCGGCCTTAACGTCCCCATCGGGTTGAGCTGCTCTTCCATCACCGTCGTCGGAAATAACTGGTATGTTGCTGTCATCGATAGATGATCCTTGAACATCATTGGTTGACACAGTGGAGGAGCCGGTGTTACCTGTGTTGCCCAGACAAGGAGTGGGTCGTCAAATTTGCAACTCCTTTGTGAATTCGCTGGTGCTGATATTTTTATATTGTCCTCGGTGGCCTCATCGCCATCAACTGCATCGCCATCGCCCTCTGAGCGTGGATGGAACGGAAGATTGGGCGCTGTCGGGCGCATTGGCGCTCAGGCCCGCAAGTCGTACGTCGATGAGTCCGGGATGGTCCATCAGCGAGACGCAGACTGCGGCAGGGTAGCAGCTCGTGACCGGATGTTTACTGGTCACCCCGAACGACGCGAGGGACTCCGAGTCGGGGTGGTCGATGGTTTGGGGGTGGGTGTGGCCGTCGATGAGCCCAGGCAGCAGGACACCGCCTTTTCCATCCACGACGTTAGCGCCTGAGGCGAAGGGGAAAATAACCGCCCTCGATGAAGACGGTGCTGGGCGGAAGGAGTTTGTGCACATTGAAGACGGGCACATTTCTAATGGCGGTCTTGTTCAGTGCTTATACTAGTATGTTTTGCGCTACTAGTTTCGCATCAACGACATTGTTCTGCAGCCAAAACATAATGGCATACGGCGTCGAGCATTATACGACCGGGCGATTTCCAAGCTCGGTGGTACGTTCGCGGGGAATGCTCCACCCCAGGGCAGGAGAGCGCCGGGCAGGCGATAAGCGGGGCGAGGAAAACAGTGCCAAGCGTAAATATCGTGAGGCTTGATGTTCATTGTTCTTAAAAACTTCTATATCACTGATTCCCGGGATGCAACAGGGTAAACGACGTGGAAGATAGCGAGAAAACAACTAAAAGGTCAGACAAAATGCGTAAAAATGGTGGAAGAGTTGTAGGCTGCGGGTTGTCTAATGGGTAAACGGCCTGTCCCCAGCTTAGCTTCGATCGAGCCATCGTCGATTCAGCGGCATGTGAGCTCGAGCAGACTCGAGCGGCTCGATCCCAGCTCGATCCCAGCTCGAGCCCACTGCATGTGCCATTCTGATTTTTTTCAATACAATACATACAAAGGACATATCGAGTCTATATATTTCATCGAAGGCCTTTGCGCGGGATCAAGCCGATCGAGCTATGCACCTCCCTGCTCGAGCGAGCTCCCAGTGCAATTTATCGAGTCTAGGTGACACGGGCTCGAGCCATAAACAATCCAAATCCAACCACACATAAAAGTTCACCCGGGTCTACTTTTCAGGTGTTCAACGCACCTGGAGTTTAAGTAAACACAACCTAAAAAGTTTTGAAAACCATTGAAGACTCGAGTCTAAGTTGAGCAAGCTCATGCTATATACATAGTCCATTACGCACCTTGCTAATCGCGTCAGCATAAATGGTGGTGGTGGCATGTAACTCAATGCTGCCACTGCCACCACGGTGGACCACGGCCACGGTGGCAACTTCAAGTTCACGGAAGCCTTTACAATCAACACCATTTGCCGGCGCTGAACTATTGCAAAGAGAAAAAGTGATGATGGAGTTCCAGTAAATCGGAGTACCGTGGAATGAACTTTGCTGAGCAGACTGAGTGGCGAGTCGGAGATGGTGGTAGTTGGAAAGAAAGAGCACTGATTCACGTGCCGAGCGTTTGTTTGGCAATTTGATCTAGATCATTGATGTAAGATTTCTCTTTGGTTTACCGTTTCTTTCTTTCTTTCTCTCCACGACAAGGCCGCAAGATCTGTTAGCTCTCTAGGCTTCGTTTTTTTACACCTTGGTCTGGCTGGCGCTCTCCGGATATCGACCAAGCAGGTGCGAACAAAGTTTGCAACCGTGCCACTGCCACTTATTACTCACTGGCAAGACCTGTCGAGCGCGGCATGTACCATTTCAGCGTGTGCGTCTGCACTGTGGATAGCGGATACACTCAGCCTGAGTGTGAATACACTCAGGATGCAATTATATCACTCATCCTGAGTGCATTCATCCTGAGTGTATTTTGACCCATTCAGATTGAGTGTAAACAATACACTCAGCGCAAATACACTCATCCTGAGGTGTATATCAGTGATTTTGGAGATATTTCCGAAACCACTTGCCAGTCAAATTTAAGTGTTTCGAAGAGTATTTCATTATGAAAAGGAGGCCAAAATTGAAGGATTGTGACAATAGAACATGTGGCTTCAGCAAGACTCCAGTACTTGAATCTCTCGGAATTCAACCACACACCGGAGTAACCAGAAGTTACTGTGACGTAAGCAAGTCCCACGCAACTTACATCCAAATTGATTGCCGATCATCCAGCCCATTTTCGCATTGATTTACAACTCCGGTGAACTGTACAATATGAATTGAATCGTGTTTCCACTGCACCTGTGCCTGTGTTGAAAATGTGTATTATGATGAGACTGCACGCTTTTCGCGAGGCAGCTGCACAGTTTGATGGTGTTTGGTTCTGAAGCTCTCGCCAATCAATCTTTTCACGTCCACATTAGGCACTCATCTCATTCGACACGAATCGTCGACCATACATCCTACTCTGCTTGGGGATTCTATCGAACACAACCTATTGTCTAACTCGACATCCATCTGTTCTTTTACCTCTGCTTTTTGCTTTGCTGCACCATTCCTTTCTTCTAAGCTCAGCAGCACCCAAAGTCATCTTAAAATGCCTTCAGATAGAAAACACTGCCACTGTAAACCGACCTGCGGCAAGCTGATTACTGCCCGCACCCGCCGAGATCATTATTCCAAAGTCCCGCTGGCATCTATCCGGCCCTCCGTTTCCCCTGTTCCGCCAGATACAGACACAGAAATGCCGGACTCCATCCCATCTCTCTCTCGATCCTCATCTCCAGCAGATCCACTGCCAATCGATACTCTACCCACCGAATTTGAATCAGACCGCAACCACGATTTTTCTGATTACGAGCTGTCAGCCTCGGAGTCAGAGTTCGACGAAACAGATTTGAATATACTTCCAGGTAGCACAACCTTCGGAGCTGAATCTAGTTCTGATGCTGGTATCAATGCCGAGTTCATTGAGCTGGACCCATGGAGTGGTTTTGATGAGTTTCAAGATCTCGACAAGCCCATTTCACTCGCACAGATGATGGAGAAACTGGATGACATGCTTGGACCCGATGAAGAGGCTATTCTATGGGACGCTCGTAAGTCTCAATCTCTGGTATATGTCACTGCATCTCATTGTTCCCTCCGCAAAGGAAACTCGATTTTGACCGAGAAGGATCGCGATAATATCCGCGGGTTCAAGCTTAAGATGATGTCGCAAATGCCACGAACAGCATATAATCAAATGGTCTACACATTTGACCACAAGATGGACCTCAGCACGGAGTGGGTTATGCTTCATCGTGTGGCCATCCTGTCGGGGATCCAACCCGTCTGGTATCACTGCTGCGTGAACTCGTGCGCAGCATATACTGGCAGATTCTCCGATCTCACAGAATGCGAGTATTGTGACGAGCCGCGGCTGTCCCCCAAAGGCAAACCCCGTCGCATGTTCTGTTACCTTCCCATTATTCCCCGCCTTCAAGGATTCTTCCAGAATCCCAAATCGATCGAACGGCTTCTTTATCGCGCCAACTACGAACATATCCCCGATACCATTTCCGATGTCTTTGACGGCCAGCATTATCGTGACCTCTGTGACCAACATGTTGTTGTCGATGGCGAAACCCTGGAACACAAATACTTCTCAGGGAAGTACGATGTCTGTCTGGGTGTGTGCACAGATTCATACCTGTTGTTCAAACGGAATCGTGGCGGGCCCTCTGCGACACCTATTCTCGTAAAAAATTACAACATCCAACCCGAGGTGCGAACTCATATTCACGACATGGGAATTATGTGTGCGGGGGCTATTCCAGGTCCGAACGGTCCAAAAGACACCCATAGCTACCTCATTCCCTACGACGATGAATGCGCCCAACTAGCTGTCGGTGTGCAGACGTACAATTCCGCGACCCGCGAGTTTTTCACTCTCCGCGGCTACAACATTTTCGAAATGGGTGATATCATTGCGATCGAAAAATCCCTGAATATCAAGGGCCACAATGGCTTTTCCCCCTGCCGGTCTTGCCAGATCAAGGGTGTGCGTAATGTCGAGGGCGGCGAGAAGATCTACTACGTACCGTTGACTTGGCCCAATGGCAAGACATGGGATCCCACTGCATTGACCATGCGATCACCGGAACATCTGGAATCTGTTCTCAATAAAATCAACAACGCCACATCTGCGACGGAGCGGGATGGATACATGAAATTCCATGGAATCAAAGGCTTGCCTGCGCTGCGACGAGTGGGTTCCCTGCACTATGGGAGATCAGCGCCGTGGGATTTCATGCATTTGGGCATCGAAAACAACATCAAGAATTTAGTGAAATTCTGGAGTGGAAAGTACAAGGGTCTGGATATGGGGACAGGCAACTATGAAATCGACGACGAGACCTGGGAGATTATTTGGCAGGAAACTGCTGATGCGGTCCAGCATATCCCGGCTGACTTTTGTCGTGTCCTTGGCGGCAATCCTGCGTACTACACCGCAGAGGCGTGGTGTTTTTGGTTCACTTATCTCACCCCAATCCTCCTGGAAGGCCGCTTCGAAGACCCGAAATACTACACACATGCGTGCCAGTTCTCGGACATCATCAAGTTATGCCTTCGGTTCACGTCTACGCAAAACGAGGTGGAAGAGCTTCGTAATATCATTATTGACTGGGTGCGAAAGTACGAAGAGTAAGTTCTTTTTTTAGCCACTGGTTCAATTCTTACATCGAAGCAGGTATTATTACCAGTTCGACGAGTCGCGACTCTGTGCATGCCCACTAACCGTCCATGGGCTACTGCACGTTCCAGACGATATTTTATTCTGTGGCCCTTCCT